>VWPW01022716.1:1022386-1189554 GCA_013389825.1 Crypturellus undulatus
AAAGAAAAGAAAAGAAAAGAAAAGAAAAGAAAAGAAAAGAAAAGAAAAGAAAAGAAAAAAGAAAAAAGACCTTCATCTTCAACACTTCACCTCCAACAACATAACTTTCCAATCAGTGTTTTTTCTCACCAGTGGGGAATGAAGATCTCCTGTCAGACATGCAGAGGGAGTCTCTTTCATCCAAGCAAGAGGGGTGACTCACAGACATGTACTGGATTAAGAATTGTTAGAAGATGAATGAAGGTATTAAAAGAAATGCTATGATTAAATGGACAGAGAAGCTGTAACAGTAGTATCTATACTTGCTGGTATACAAGATTAACTGTTCATTTCATGAACATTTTTGCAATAATTTATCAAATGAGAAAATTGGTAGAGGAAAAAAAATCAGTTTTATGTTTTTTTAATGAGCAGTTGTTGATTAGGTATTTTTAGCATTGAGAGCTCTGAGAAACTGAGAAACTGAGAAACTGAGCAGGTTTATTAGTGAACAAACCCAGTCACATGGGCAAAAATTAAATGAGCCAAGTTTCCAGTGCCTGCCGATTATGTTAAATATGTGCTGATTTCCTGGTTTACATATATATCCCCACAGGAACAGTGTCACTCCACCTAAAATTTTAAAAAGCTACAATTAAAACTCATACCTCTCAGTGTCTAACTCACCTGCTGCAACTCACAGTCACTAACGGACTCACTGTCAGAACTTTTTGATACATTTAACATTCATAATAGTATCCCTTTTCCAGACAAAGGGCAATATTCAAATTAAACTGAAATATAGTCTTTGGAAAGCATCTACCATTTTATAATTTTAGCAGATCAGCAATCAATCAAGACCTAAGCCATATTTCTGTAGGGACTGCTGCAGAGGAAGGAGAATAAATAAGCACAAGACATAAGTAAATCTTCAGATCTATTGGAGGAAAGAAATCTGGAGTTGATCATTATCTTCAAATAATAATATTAAAAACAAAAGAAAACAACAAAAAGAGCAACAACAATAAAAATATTGAATTACCTTAAAATAACAAAAAGCTCAGTGCCTAGGTATACACTCAATCATTCAGATTCTATGCACCATCATGGTTTCTAGCTGTAGACTGATATTCAAACACTACCAATTGCCATGATATCTCATTGCTCCAATGAGCTTAAGTTCCCGGCAAGGAAATGTACAGTGTCTGTTTATTACTGTAAGAAAATAATAGTTGTAGATGTAATTTCCTCTCTATTCAGCCCTGAGGAGACACATCTGGAGTGCTGTGTCTCAGAGTAGAATGAGTCCAGCGAAGGGCCATAAAAATGACTGAGGGACTAGAGCATCTCTCCTCTGAGGAGAGGTTGCAAGAGCTAGAGTGTTCAGACTGAAGAAGAAGGGGGACAAGTCTACGTGTAAAGAAGATGAGGTCAGGCTTTCCTCAGTGGTATCTGATGACAGCACAAACAGCAAAGGGCACAAATGGAAACACAAGAAATTCAATTTAAACATTAAATAAAAAGTATTATTTGTTGTAAGGGTGATCAAACACTGAGACAGGTTGTCCAGGGAGGCTGTGGCGTCTCCACCTTTGGAGACTTTCAAGGGCTACCTACAGCAGGTTTGCTGCAGTTGGCTATGGTTTGAGCTGGAGGCTTGGACCTCAACAGCTCTGTGATTCTGTGAAAGCCATAAGGGGTATCATTAAATCCCATTTATCCAGGTGCCTTTGACGGACAACAGCAAGCTGTGATTCAAAGATTTCCTGAGGCAGACATGGTGTCTTCACAGAGAGTAACATCTAATGATTCCTTTTCTTGCTGCAGCTGATTATTTTTCTTTCTTTTTCTTCTTTTTCTTCTTTTACTTTTTTTTCCAGCCATTCTTTTAATCCATGCAATTTAGCATCCAGTGTAACTCCTGTAGAGGTTCTACAGCTCCATGACATGATATGTAAAATATCTACTCTTGCTAAATTTTTACCTGTCATCTGCTATTTTCATTTGATCCTATACTGGAAAACATAAAATCTCTTCCTCTCTTTTTTGTTCATTATTTTACCGGCCTCAGTAATGTCTCCTCAGTCACTGATTTTACACCTTGAAAAGTCCTAGTTTACCAAGTATGTTCCTCTTATGGAAGCTCTCCGATGCTTTGGAGCATCCTTCACTAACCCTATCTCAGTTCTTATATCATTTTAGTGATGGAAGGACAAAATTCGGGTAGGGTAGGGAGGACCTATAAATCTTATAGAATATGTAGTGGTATATCGCTGTTGTCTATTTTGTGTATAAACACTGCATACTGCTTGTTGTCTTCAGCACACTCAAGGCACCTTAAAGACAGACAGCTCTCTGTGTTTCATTTTTACACTTTTATAGTTTGAAAAAGGACTGTTCCAAAGATAAGGGGTTATTCTGCAAACCATCTTTCCAAATGCTACGCTCTGCTTGGCAATACAGATAGGTAATAGATTTCCTCATACAGATATGGAAGAAATAAATGTAGTTTGAATTGCAATTGAAATTGAGGGTCTTGTTGTTTGCTAGCAACTAGGAAAAAAATACAAGAAAAATGTATTTAACTCAAAATGGAATGAAACTATGAAGGAAAAGCAAAATAAATTGTGTCTCAGTAGGATGAAATCTTTTAGATTCTGAAAGTAAGCATTTTTGGCAAGGTCTTATGAAGTAAGTTAGATTGGGTAAAAAGGGGAAGCTTGGTCTGGTTCTGATAGAGATTTCAATATCATCTAGAGATAAAAGGAGGCTCATTTAGAAATTCAATAAAATTTGGAACAATCTTCACCATGAGTAAGATTTGAATAGTACCATATGTATGAATCTGCAGATATGAGCAATATTCTCTACATGCTATACAACTTGTAGTACCATCCAACCCCTAATACATA
Source organism: Crypturellus undulatus (assembly GCA_013389825.1). Lineage (NCBI taxonomy): Eukaryota > Metazoa > Chordata > Aves > Tinamiformes > Tinamidae > Crypturellus > Crypturellus undulatus. Next base: position 1,025,278 of record VWPW01022716.1, read on the forward strand.
TGAAATGGGAAACATAATATTTTGTTCATTCCCTTTGGCTGATTATGGATGGCATTACAAACTGCTCTTGGACAGCATAAGCTCGAAACCAGGGATCATGAAGTTCAACAAGGCCAAGTGCATGGTCCTGCACCTGGGAAGAAATAACCGCAGACACCAGTACAGGCTGGGGACCGACCTGCTGGAGAGCAGCTCTGCAGAGAAGGACCTGGGCGTCATGGTGGACGACAGGTTGACCATGAGGCAGCAGTGTGCCCTCGTGGCCAAGAAGGCCAGTGGGATCCTGGGGTGCATTAAGAGGAGCGTCTCCAGCAGGTCGAGGGAGGGGATCCTGCCCCTCTACTCAGCCCTGGTGAGGCCACATCTGGAGTACTGTGTCCAGTTCTGGGTCCCGCAGTACAAGAGGGATGTGGAGCTGCTGGAGAGAGTCCAGCGCAGGGCCACAAGGATGATCAGGGGCCTGGAACATCTGTCCTGTGAGGAGAGGCTGAGGGAGCTGGGCCTGTTCAGCTTGGAGAGGACCGAAAGGGGATCTGATCAGTGTGTATAAATACCTTAAGGGAGGGAGTGAGGAGGATGGGGTCGGCCTCTTTTCAGTGGTTGCCAGTGATAGGACAGAGAGAAGCAACCACAAACTGAGGCCATAGGAACCTCCATGGGAACTTAAGGAAAAATTTCTTGACAGTGAGAGTGACAGAGCACTGGAATAGATTACCCAGAGAGGTTGTGGAATCTCCTTCTCTGGAGATCTTCAAAATGTGCTTGGATGCAGTCCTGTGCCACATGCTCTAGGTGACCCTTTCCGTGTAGGGGGTTGGATGATCTAGATGATTTCTAGAGGTCCCTTCCAACCTTAATGATTCTATGATTAATAATTGATTCCACCAAAGACAATAAGCAGTCTGCAGCTATAATAAGATGTCTTTTAAAAGAAAGTGTGTCTTAGTGATATGCCAACAGTATGTATTAACATCAGTGAATAAGATAAGTGCACTCTTAAGGTAAGTGTGGACAACAAACTCGCAGTCACCAGCTATTCATGGGACAGATGGGGCTGTTTCTTAAGTGGTGAATTTATCAAGAATTTACACTGACTTGGAAAAGAACAGCAGGTGTTTAGCATGAAAATTCACCTTAAAGAAACTCGTAATCTTGAATGATTGTCATCAAGATTCAAAGTTAATACAATGAACAGCCACCTAAATGGATAAAAACAATCCAAAATTGTTGTATATTAGCCTCTGTTACTGTGTGTGACATAAAGAAGCTACAGCTTAGGTTTATTTTAAAACTCACAATATTTCCTAAAGTCATGTGCTGAGGTACTGCTCTATTTTAGTGTTATTGTTGCTTTCATAGGCTAAGAAATAAGTTATTGAGCTATTTCTTCATTTGTTTTAATGCATTTTTCTGTGAAGTATTGCAAATATAGTTGTTTCCGTGGAGCTGCTGACATCACAAGCCTATTTCAGAGTCAAAAATAAGATCTAATAATATTGTTCCTCCTTTTAAAAATTGATAGGGGAAAAAAGAACTTTAAACTAAATTAGAAGTACGAAGTCTTAAGTACTCGTCAGAGTAGTCAGTCAATTTCAAAATCAGAATATAAACCTATGAGTCTTACATTTTGGTCTTGAACGCATTAGCAATTAGCTCTTTAACACTTACAGCTATGTCCCAGTTAGTTATACTGAGATCACTGAGGGAAAGGAGCTGATATATCCGAGGTTAATTTACACTATAGTGTATATATACAAATAGTAAATAGTATATATTTACTAGTGTAAATAGCGTACACTAGTGTACTATTTACACTAGTACACTAGTGTACACTAGTAAATATATACTATTTGCTAAGAACTATTTACTCATTGTAATCAGCAGAAGCAGATGGAAAGAGATTCAGGGCAGAAATGTGCACATCTGCACTGAGGAGAAGAAATATACACGGATCAGAGAGTGGAGAGATTGCATTCTGTTTCTATAAAGGCTTAAATCAAATTTTTGAAGAAAGAAGCTCTTCCTAACCTGTATTTGTTAAATGTTAAAAACACCGAAAGCATATTTAATCGTATGTATTAAGAACTAAAGAAGATAAGCATGATCTCTGCTGAGACACTAAACATATTTAAGTGCAGTTCAGCCACACTAAGGGATAAGAACAAGAAAAAGAAAAATGATGTCATTCTGTATTGATAAAAATGAGTGGCGCTTTCTTATAATTCACTAATTTAGTGAATGAATAGGAAGCCATTAAAAAGATAATGGGAAGTGGGGAGTGGGGAAAGCTGCCTTAGATAAACATTTTAATAATATCTCTATGTTCATTATTTGGTTTTAGATATTAGCCAGGAAGTTTTATAAATTACTCTTACTATCCTGAGATGAGTCACCAATTCATAGAGTAGATAAGTTTCTTCTTCCTCTAATTGCACAACCTTAGTTAAGGGGAGCTCTGTATCTACAGAAATTATTTCAAGTGGAATTAAATATGAGTTATCCAGCTCACAAATGAGCACACACATGAAAATCATCACATTAAAGTGAGATTTGGGAAATGTCTCTGCAAGGAGAGCAGAGCATATGCTTCCTTCCTTTCATGAAATATCTCTAGTATCTGTGTACTTTACCACATTAATCCCAGTGGAATGACACCTACAGAACACACCTGTATTCCCTGCCACCCACCTTTCATTATTTCTTTGACGCTTGAGAGAGTCCATGCAGCAATTCTTAAATGCCTGGGGAGAGTTCTGCCTCTTATCAGTGTTACTGTGATTTAAAAATAAGGAGTTGTAGTATTAGAGGTTGAAGAGATACGGAAAAAATTCAACCTTGCAAATTCACCAAGGAATTTGGAGAAGAGATAGATCATCAATAAACACTATTGCACAGGTCAGATCCTGCCACAGTGTTTCCCTCTTCAATCCTATGATATTTCTTTGGGTAATGTAGATGAAAAAGTAAATAGAGTTTACAAGCAAGTTAGAATAAAAGTGCTCTTTCTTGGTCACATTAGATTTGTCACCAATAAACATTTATAAGCATTCAGTGTTGCTAGGAAAACATTTTGTCATTGATATCTGCATAGACAAAGGATATAAAATCTGCCCAGCCTGGATTAACTGCTTTATAAATCTAAACCAAAACACTAGCAGATTAAAGGTGAAAACAGAAAAATAGACTAGCTTTACAATTTCACAAACCTATATTGTGCAAAATCAGATCATACTTACTCTCCTTACATTCACCTCTAAGAAATATCAGCCAATGATTAAATTATAGTTATTTTACTCATTTTGTTAAACTTAAGAAAGCAACACACAAAATTAACTTCAGCAGTAATTCAGAATATCCTGGAAGACTTGATTCTTTGTTGCATTTTATTTATCTTAACTCACTGGATAACTGCTCAGCTAAATTCTCCTCTCACACAAACAAGGAAACCTACTGATTATAGCACAGTTTTATTGCTGTATGAGAGTGGAATTTGCCCAATCTCTTCTATATGATCTGCATTTTTGGTGTGTTCCTCACAAAGATCTTTCTTACCACCTCGGTGTCAAATGTTCTGAGGCTTAAATAATTTTTATCCCCTGATTCTCCAACCTTGATTTTATTATCATAGGCAGTTTGGCTTTGGTATAGGCGCTGAAAACTAGATTATTTGAGGGGGTGAAAAATAACTTGATAGCATAGTGTGGATTGGCATGAAGGTTGTGTTGGCACATGTCAGATAGTCAGGCTACTCAAGAGTTTAAGGCTTCAAGAAAATTATACTGGTCATCCCAGTACTTTATTTTAGTGATACTTGTAGCAAGACCAAAAAATATTGTAAATGCTCATTTACAAGAGTGAAACTATTTTTGTTTAATATGGATAAATCAATACCAAATGTATACTAATATTACTTAAAGGAGATAATAGTAGCTTCCCCCTCATATGTTTGTTTCTTGATCGTTTTACTTTAAAATCTATGGCATGGACCAATAGTCTACCAAGTCATATTTTCTAAACTATTTTCAGTAGAAAAAAAAAAATTAGATGCCTGTCTCAATCTCTTTGCCTCCCTCTGCATATGTCTGTTTATGAAAATACGTGTTCTTATGTTCTTTCAGCTGGCCTCCCAAAGTGCTCCCTAAAGAAAACAGTAATTCAGTAAATGGAAGCCATTAGGAAAACAACTAAAATTAAAATCATGCTTTAAACATAGACATTGAACCAGCAAGACAACCCTCTTCAGGCTTGAACTGGAAATTTGAGGGCCACAGCACTGAAGGTAGATTAGCCAAAGGAATTCATTCTGAAACCTGGTGTTGACAGGATAACAGCAGTGCTGGCTCTTAAAAGGGCAAGCTAGCATATAACTCAATATGCAAGCTGTGACATGCATTAGCCAAAATTAAAGAAAACATTAGTCAAAACAAGTTGATGGATTCACAGTTGACAATAGTATCAACAGTAAGACTGTAAATTCAATGTGACATCACTTCTTACATTGATGAGATCATTCATAATGTGGCTTCCGTTATTACATTTAATAAACAACATCAGCCTAATTAACAGCAAAGAATATAAAGAAACAATCAAAACCATACCTGACTTTAGACTCATGTGCAGGGACCTCTTCTCTACTAACATACCGTTGTAGAGGGTCAGATGGATTGGAGAACTCAGTGCAGTTTTATATTTCCTGTACAGTTTAGCAATGGCCTAGGAAGCAGCAAGAAGGGAATACTTCACAGTCATGCACAGCTATAACAAGAGTTTTATTCCACAACTGTTCAAAATAATTTATGATTTTCAAATCTCACCTTCTCTCCTGGAAATCTCTGCCTTATTAAAGCTATAACATCATAGGGCAAGAAAATACATGCATGGAACATATGCTTTGCAACTGTCCAAGGTAAGTGACCAGAAATAATAAAAAAGGGAGGCAGACATTATTCTTTTTTGATTCTTGACAGTCTGATCTCAGTGGGACCTGTGTAATTGGTTTGTGCTAAAAGAACAACATTTGCACCCCAACTTGATTTGAAAATTTCTTTTTTTCTTTTTTTTTTTTCTTTTCTTTTTTTTTTTTTAACCAAGAAAGGCTATAGGACATATACTCTAATAGCAGTAATAAGCTTTAGCCTAGTCTTTAAGTTTGTAAACAATCTGGCATCTGCTTTTAAAAGAACTTGTCTTTACCCAAAAATCATTGCAGTGGTTGACTGGTTATAGTGTCCTTATTGGAACTTCTTACAAATTTTGAATTTTTATAAATAGAGTTAAAATTAAGTTAGGAATTCTGATTTTCTAAGTAGTGATGGGACAATTGAAGATGGAGAGGAGAAGGAGAAGGAGAGGGAGAAGGAGAGGGAGAAGGAGAGGGAGAGGAGAGGAGAGGAGAGGAGAGGAGAGGAGAGGAGAGGAGAGNAGTTAGGAATTCTGATTTTCTACTCAGTGATGGGACAATTGAAGACGGAGAGAAGAGGGAGAGGGAGAAGGAGAGCGAGAGGAGGGGAGAGGAGAGGGAGAGAAGGGGAGAGGAGAAGGACAGGAGAGGAGAGGGAGAGGAGAGGAAGAGGAGAGGAGAGGAGAGGAGAGGAGAGGAGAGGAGAGGAGAGGCTCAAATCTGCCAAATAAAAGTGATTATTCAACAAATCTTTCTCAGTCTGAAGTGACACTTCTCCACTTTCAGGGATGACAAACATTTCATCAAAATATTTTCTAATGTAACCATGAAGCTATTTTCTACTTTTAGAATGTACTTGGCTTCCTCTGCACTTTCTATATGCTGGTATGAACTAACACCAGTTTATAATTAACTTAAAATGTCCTTCTTTAATGCTCTTCTATCACATCTAAAACGAATATAATGTAAAGAAAACGGTTAGCCAAAAGCTATATAATGTCTTACACATTAAATTTTCGTATGGTTAAAGAACCGAGTCATCATAATATAATCTATTCTAAACTTCTTTATGTTATGCATATGATACGAACATGATAAATTGGTTTTAAATGGATATTTTAGGACGGAATGTAACAGCAATATAAGCTGTTTTACAAGCCATGATCTTTTGAGCTTCTCATCTCATATGATTTGTTTAAATCATGTTTATTGTTTGTAACAGTTATATAAATTTAGTCTTTCCCCAAAATCATTATTAATATTGATTTCTCATTCTGATTGTCTTGTTTTCTTGAAATGTTCTTGCAAAACAAAACATGCTATCATTAATCCTCTCTTCACTTCAACAAAAAGGTTTTTGAACTCATAACAATACAGATTCTAAGGTACACAGATTTTCTTTTTAAACATTAGGAATAACTAGTTTTCTTAATGCTACAAATTAAAATATGAAACAGGAGTTGTAAGATAGATGCCAAGTACTCATGCAGAGACAGAACCAACAGGGGTACCAAGTAGCATTTATAGCAGCAGTAAAGATTCTTAATGCAAAATTGAATGTGAAAGATTTTACTGATGTAACTCTAAGCACAGATGAATTTAGTAAAATTTTAATAAATAATTATAGTGGAAATTAAACTTCAGTATCACAAAATGGAGTTACAGAGAAGTTTTGGTCAGAAGGCACCTCTGGAGATGACTTAGTCCAAACACCTCACTCAAATCAGGGTCAGCTAGCCAAGCAGGACCTGAGTTGTCCAGGTAGTTTTGAATATCTCCCAGGCTGGAGATTACACATCTGCTCTAGGCAACTTGTCCCAGCTTTTATAGCAATAGGATTTTCCCTATTTTTAAATGGAATTCCTTAGACTTTTCCATTTGTGCCTATTGCCTCTCGTGTTGTCACACAGTAGGATACCCACCTCCTCTGTAGGTTAAACAATCGCAGCTCTTTCAGTCTATCCTCATGGATCAGATTCTCCTACAAATGTAATTAATATTCTCAATATTATCAATATTCTTTATTGTGTATGAAATTAATATCAAATCTAGACCATACTGTGGATATATTGTGTCCTTTCTGTACTGGAATAACAACTGGATGTTTGTATATACAAAAGCTTTGTGGGTCTTGTGAGCATCATTGTTTACTTCATTAATAATCTTAATCAAACAGTGTAGTGGGAGAAAGATATTTCAGCTTCTTCTGATTTACTTGCTAATTAATTTCTTCTGTATCAAAGTGCTAAAATAAATCTGTGTGAATTTCTGTGGGATGGAGAGAGTCCCTGAGTGCAGATCGATACATTGAATTGGGTGACTTAGATAAGTGAGCTGGACCTGTTTAGCCTTGAGAAGATTGAGAGGGGATATTGTCAACATGTACAAATACCTGAGGGGAGGATGTAAAGAGGATGGGGCCAAACTCTTTTCAGCGTTAGCCAGCGATAGGAAAAGGGCTAATGGGTAAAAATTGAAACACAGGAAGTTTTGTCTCTGTATGAGGAAGAACTACTTTCCTGTGAGGGTGACAGAGCCCTGGAACAGGCTGCCCAGAGAGGCTGTGGAGTCTTCTCTGGAGATCTTCCTAACTTGTCTGGATGCCACCCTGTGCTCTAGGTGTCCCTGCTGGAGCAGGCGGGTTGGACTAGATGATCCCTAGAAGTTCCTTCCAACCTCAACCATTCCTTGTGATTCTGTGAATTCCACCAGCTTGCATATAAAATATTTTATTATTTATTTTAGAACTTTTAATCATCTACCACCATGTGTACAGAGATATTTTACACAACTATTTACACTTTTATTAATATTACATCATAGCTATCAAAAATAACAGTTCACAATTACAATGAAAAAAAAAAAAAAAAAACAGACAGAAAACAGGGAACCTTTTCATTTTTGATTCCTAAACTTGTATATTCCAGTCCCTTGTGGAAGTAGGCTGAAGGATTATGAGTTTATTTACCTTCTGGATAGTTCTAAGTTAGCAGGAAAGAAAACATTTGTAGAAAGAAATCATGTCTAAGATCTTCAATAACTTTGAGTACATTTCTTAATTAGACAATGGTAACTATTTCCAACAAAAATACATACATGAACTGTTGCCGACAAGAGTGAGATTTACACACTCATATCAAATACCATTTCACCTGGGGATAACTAAACACTTCCTCTAGAGGAAAAATGTAGAAAGATAACAGCAATAAGAAGCTTTGAATGAGAATGAAAATGGATTGAAAAGTAAAGCAGCACAAAATTAGGCATTATTGCAAATAGACTGTTGGTGGCACAAAGTTGGAAATTGGTGTTTCCTCCGAGGAGTTAGTATATTCATCTGCGACAATCACCAACAATTTGTAGAAATCAGTTAAAAATGTGGAGTTAAAAATACAGGGAAACCAGAGTTGCAGGGTACATGTATATATACACTGCATGTATAGATACGTGTCTGGAATAGAGAGGAATATATATCTTTCTCAAACAGATAATTAAATTGGTTAATTAAGAACCAACTATTTGATTTTTATTTCTAATTAATCTTTTTGATGATTATATTGATATAATAGTTGGGTGATTTGAAGATAGTTAGAAAAAATGAATGTTATGAATATGAATATGAAAATGATTTTTTTTACTAAGGCTTGATATAGAAAGCCTAGTATTACGGAAGAATTATTTTAGCAATGTGAAATTGCTAAATTTCACAATTTAGCAAAAGTGACATTAAAGTCACATTTAGCAATGTGAAATTTTTAAAGTCAGAATACTACCTTCTTCATTCTTAAAGAAAAAAAATGTTTTTCAATAGAAAAGTTACTGTTGAAAATATTCCCTTTTTCTTTGAATTTCCCTTTTGATTACAAAAAGGAGAAGAAAAGAAGAAAAAAGCTGATACTTTCAAAATTTCTGAGTTATTTTTCTCAGTCGTATTATCAAATCTACCTGGAGATTAAAGGACTGAATTAAATACTTTGTAGCTATCTATGCAATCATCCACACATATGTGCAGTCATATGCCATAAATGTATCAGTCAATAAAGAAATCTGAGAATATGCAAATATGGTACACAAAATTTTTGTCCTGGTGCCATAAGCAGGGTTTCAGAGAGAAGCCAGTTGTGCCAAGGGCTAAGGCTGCTCGGTATCAATGGCTTATGGAAGTTTATAATGTAAAACACATTTTTCTGGATTTCAGCTAAATTTTTCCCCAATGTAATATTAATACTTTCATAAATACTGCTGATAAGATTCTGTACAATATCATTTCCAACGTAAACCTACTTCTTTCTCCCACAGTATAATAATGATGTCATTTAGCCCGCCCAAGTGAAAGTAAATCATGCCAGTAACACAATATAGTGGTAAATGTAAATCTAAAGAACCCTTTGAACTATTTATTTAAAGGTTTTCCTCCTTGTAGTTGTTCCATGACAGCACATCTGAAGGGCATGCTAAGCACAAGCTCTTGGTGATGGATCTGTCATTGCAGCCCAGAGAAAAGTCATCCGTCTGAAACAAATAAAAATAAATGTAAATCCCAAAGGTGCCTTCCTCTCTGTTCTACCCAGTTGTTCACAGCTGTTGAGCAGGCTTTCACTTCACAGCAGGACTTAACTGTAGAAATAATTTTATGTTTTCCACATCTACTTGAGAAAGCATGTATCTGCGGAAAGTAAAATGTAGGACTCTGCTCAACAGTAGAGGTATGCGGTGTTTGAGAGTTACCAGTTGAGGTACTATGGTGGTTTATCTTTGTACTGCTATTTTAGGAGCCTTAAGTCTAATTCTTTAAACACTAAGCAATCAAATAGCATAATGACAAGCCTTGCCTCTAAGGGTTTTTTTTAATTCATATAATAGAAATCATAGTGGATTAACAGACCAACCAAGGATAAAAAATATTTAACTCCTTGGCTGGAAACTGGGGCCGGAAGGATGGGAGGTTATAGTGGAAAAGAAGACAAACAATCAGGACACTGTTTAGCAAATGTGCTAATGTAATAATTGTCCTAATTAATTTAATACAGTAGAGAGAACTTCTACTATAGAAATAAAAGTCAGGCAGAATAAGGGCATGGTTATGCCAGGCACAAGAGAAAATGCAAAAGATAGTACATATCTCAAAGCAAATATAAATTCTGCACTCACATAATTTGCAAGTGAAAACTTAAACTGTCAATATGGTTGGAGGATAAGAAATGCAAATTTAAATCAGTCATCAAAATTCATATGATTTCATTGCTTACAGTGAGCTATCTGGAAATATATAAAAGTCTTCTCCTAGCGTTCACAGAGGCCAAAGCTCTTGAAATAGAAGTTACATTTTGCTATTGATAAAGTCAGCTTTCCCTGAGCAGCTGACCAGAACTAGGAGTATCGCCTAGACTATCTGACACTTTGAGATTTATAATGGAAAGCTTCAAGAGCAGATTAAACTTGAAAGTTTAACCGAAAATGACAAAATCTATGTTACAGTGAAATCTGGCATGCTGTCAAATAAACACTTCTTATAATTCAGGAGGACATGCCAGGAATACTTTCTCATCTTTGCTTTCAAGGTAAACTTAATTAAAATAAATAACGATAGGAATCACACATTAATAGAAAACCAGTCTTTCGGCAGTTGAAAAATAATCCTGATCGGAGAAGTTTACTTTTTCAAGGAACGCATTAATGAAACTTTCACATTTTAAGGCAGTAACAGTATTGGCAACCTTTTGTAGCATCAGCAGGCCAGGTTTGCTTGCAACAGCAGTACTATCGTGTTAGCACCACATTGTTCTGATTTTGTGTGTGGCTTTGCACAGAAACCCTGTCACTGGACTAATCTGTGCTTTTTAGTGGTTTGGCTTTATTTTGACAGCATCTAGTGGAAAGAATGCAACTTTTCTTGGGGAAATGAAACCTGCACATTTCTTCATTTCACATATTGCATGATTCTAAGGACCCACTCTTAAGTATAAGAATATTTTGAAATTGTTTATGAGCAGAAGAAATGCAAATGCAAAATTTGGAAGCATCTTTAAGAATATGACCCTGCAAAGAATGCCATATTTAATTTTAATCATTATGTTCATGTTTGATTTATGAATTATGTACATTAAGAACAACATATACATTCAAAACAGTAAAATGAGGGAGGTGATGGCAGTGTGTCTTTTACGTACATACAAATATAGGAACATATATGTATAAACATTCATTATAGTTCAAATGCTGAAGCATTTACATGAGAAGCTGCTGACTTAGATTGACTTGGAAGGCCATCTTTCGTATGAGTTCTACATTTTGACCCCTGCTCTAAGGAGTGTTTCATATGCAACAGTAAATACTAACCACAGTAAATAAAAGGCAAACCCTGCAGGCTGAATACTAGGGTACTTTTCTGCTATTCAAACCTAAACTCCTCAGTTGGGGTAAAGTTACAACTCCTCTGTCCCCTTCCCAAGGCAAGCATTCACAAGACTGTTGTCATTGTTCAGCTTTCCAAAACTCCCTTGGGTGTAGAACTATTTTTTTGGTCAATATAGTAGTCTTATGACTACTATATCAAGTAGCTTTAAAGATCTTCCTGCTTAGACAGTACACAAAATGCATCACTGTGATTAGGAAGCCACTGTTCCTATGGAGCAGGCTGAGCTTATGCGTCTTTGGAGGCCTTCAGATGTGTGCACCGCTCCCAGGTGGACTATCTACATAGCTGGTCTATCTAAATAGCATTTATAGAAACAGGATGGAATTGAAAGCTGGATGAAAGCCAACCTATTTCTGAGATATGGATATCCTTTTGACTGTCCTGACTATACAGTCACAAGGACCTGTGGGCTGTTTCTGACATCTTTTTGAGAGTCTTTCTCCATTTATTTTATTGAACAATTTCATTCCTAAGTACAAACTTGCAATTTTCACTCTGGAGAACAGAAACCAGGATGTATTTGATTCAATTCTATGTTTGCAATGGCCCTTGTGTTGCAGGCACTTCACTGCAGTTGGGTTTTTCTTCTGAACAAGCCCTTTGCTTCATGCTATGATTCTACATGTTGGGATTCATATTAACCCTTTGGTAATACTGTATTTTTCAGATTTTTTTTCTGTATAAATCTACGTGAACATATTCCTGTTTCTGACTATATTATATCAAATAAACAGCACTCTAACTAGAAGACAATATGATTTAACATTTTAAAGATACTATAATGCAGTGTCCCTACTACTTTGACTCTTCACTTTAAAATATCACACTTTTTTTTGGATTTGTATCACTGCTTTTATAAATGACCACAGGTCTCACACCTCCTTCGCCCTAATTATTTCAATACATTTCATTCATCCGACTCTCATTCACTTGTCTCTTTCCTTCTCCAAATGAATTGTGCTCATTGCGTCACTTTGCAACATCAAAACAACAATAATTTTGATTTCTGCTTAGATCATTTATTCCAGAATTATATTCTTTTCCAGATATTACAACAGACAGCATTTAATAGCCATTGATTAAATATAAACTCTTAGAGCTTTGTTTTTATTTTTTTTTACAAAAAAATCAATGTTTTCATCATCTTGGTGACTCTTTACCTGAATTCAAATTTTGTTTTCCTGATGTCGGGAAAGCCGAATGGTTAATTAGCTTTCCATATTGTAGCCAACACATACTGCTAGTGCGAACAGAAGTTTTTTTTTATCTCTGACAGTGTGGCACATATAAATAGGAATTTAAATCTTTTCAATCATTTGGCACAAATGCTTAGATATATTATCTAACTTTAGCTACACATCCTGGTAACCAAGATCCCTATGTAGTCATGAAGATCCTAATTTTGGTGGCCTAAATTGTTCATCCAAGACGCCTGCCACTTTCCGATGCCCGTAAGGACAGAGTAAGCTTTCAGCTGAGATGGTTCAATGAAAACACTATGACTATCTTCTGTTGAAAAAGTCTATGTTAATGTTAAAAGCTTATTTAATACTAACATTTCATACCTGTGTTTGTACCTCAGCCTCTTGGCACTTTAAATGCCCCTAGATGATCAACATACTGCTACCACAGATATCTTTTCTAATTCTTGACCTAGCACAGAATTCTGGAATGTGAAATACGTTACTGCTACATTTGTCATTTCTTTATCACGTTATAGCAACTGCACAAACAAAGAGAAAAAAGTTAATTAAATTTGTAGCTGCTAGAAATCAGAACTGCTCCAATTATTTCAGTAAAATGATACCCAGTTACCTGAGTGAATGAGTTTAATAAAAATACTCATTTTCTAAAGCGCATCTACATCTCAAGTGCATTTTTTTGAAGACTGATATCATCTAGTCAGAACAGACTCACCCAATTAAAGCAAATCTGAGGTCCTTTTTTTCATGAAATTTATAGAACAATAAAGAATCATAACTGTCGGCCCGAAAAATTGCTTACTTTAAAATAAGGAAAGTTAGAGTTTTCATTCCTGAATACCCAAATAAAAAACAACTCAATGCTTGTGAACTGTTGGTTCTACTGGGTCTTTGTTGAGAACTGTGAAAATACATCATCTGCACTCTCGGTGTTCATACTCGGCTTGAAACTTAGGTCTCAAGATCTGGCCTAAACATATCTAATTTTAATCACTGTCTGAAGATGCTCTCCAGGAATGGGAAGCGATCAAGATCATAAAAATTTAGATCAGTTGTGATAGGTAAGTGGGATTAATCTATCTTTAAACAGAGAACTCTGATCTTTTGGGGAGCAGAAACTAGTCAAAACCCCAAAAAAATCAGCAAAAAGAAGCAACTGTGGAGAAATGTGACTCAAGATAACGTACAATTATGAATAATGAGAAGAAGGTAAACAGTGAAAGAATACTTATTGGTCTTTATATTGGAAGAATAATGAAGAAGCAAATGTACACGATCAGGAGTCAGGTTTAAGAACCAGCAGAAGAAGTATTTGTTATCACAAAATCTCGAATTCAACTACAACACTCATTGCTATGAGACATTCAGGATGCTGAATGTATGTAGTTTCAGAAAGCTATTAGGTACAACATGCATAAGTCCACAGAGGGTTATTAAACATAATATATTTATGAAGGTTTGTAACCTCTAGCTCAGGTTCTCTCTAAATCACAGATTGCCAGCAGCTGGGAGAATATGCCATGGGAACTATCACTTTATTTTTGCTCTCTTTTCTAAAACACCTGCTACTGGCAGTGCCAGGGCCAGGACCTGTGGCCTGATTCACCACAAGTGTAGTTATGATGTTGAGCTCAAATGAAAGTCCAAACAGCAATAAAGAAACAAATTTCCATACACTACATACAGTTTTACCTGTGACATCCCACACCAAATGGGAAAATACATTCACTATTACAGGAAATTTAAAAGGACAAGATTAGTTCAAAGTATCAGTAATCTATGATTTTTTTGTCTTTGTTCATTCTGGTTAGATCTTTATTAATGTTTTTTTCTAAAGTAGTAGACTTTTTAATATTATAGTATATAAAATCTCTTCACAATATATATGTGCTGTCACTGTTAATTTACATGTTTTTAAAGTGTTGTTTTTAAATTTCTTGGAATTTTGATCAAGAGTTTAAACCAGTTTGAAATGTATATTTTTAGGGGTTTTTTTGATCCATTTTCAAGTATAGGTAATATTTTCCTTAAAAGTTGTGTTGACTATATATATACTCTCGTATTTTAACTGGGAAAATATGCAATATTTAAAATATCTTAAAGGTTATGCAGTATTTAAAAATATCACAAAATTAATTACTTTGTCTCAATATAAAATGCTGCGCCATGAAAAGGGACTTGTATTTGTTTCTGTAGGTAGAGACCTTAGGTATGTTCCTATCCAAGAAAATGAAACACTTTATTTCTCCATAATGCAGCATGTACTTTTCCAGTGAAACTGACTCATATCATGCTAGAAATCAGTCTTCAGCACTACTCTGCAGGGTAGCAAATTTGTGTGCACACGTGCATGCACTTAGAGGACAGTATACATGTTATTTTTGTCTATGATTAAAACACTAACAAAAAAGGTTCAACCAATGGTAAAAGATAAAAAAAAAAAAAAAAGAAAGCGATTTGGACAGTAAAGACAGCATTCTTATGTGGCAACTCCCATATATGAATGGAGTAAACATAAATAAATATAGGCTACTTTGAGGAAATATATACCCCTGTGTTTGAGAGAGATCCATAGTGCATCTTCAGCCATGTTACCATAAATTCATCTATAATGAAAAGTAATAGAAATTTTTTATCAACACCTCTACTTACTAGTCCACACTTGAGGGTCGAATTCTATTTAGCATTCCACTTAAAATTAATCCTGAGCACAAGTAGTGGGAAATTATTCTTTATTTCAGATAATCTCCTTTCAACTTTGGCCTGAGTTGCAAAATTTAATCAAAGGTGATAGCTTTTCTTCCTGGTCTAGTTTTTTCCTTTTTTTTTTTCTTTTCTTTTCCTTTTTTTTTTTTTTTAACCCTGCATGGGATCTGCATGAGTTTAATCACAGATATGAAAATATGAATACTGGCTGTTTGTGGCTGCAAAGCAATTCTGGCAAGGTAACAATTATACTCTGGTTGATCAACCACTGTCGTGAAAAAAAAGATGCCTTCCCTCTCCATATTCATTGTTCTAGCAAAAAGCATGAGCAATTTTCCTATATCTGTAGCAACAACAAACCTAATGTATAAATATTTTTCTCACACTTTAAGTGGGTCAGAGATAGGAGAGCATGGAAGATTAAATGCCAGATTGTTTTATGAAGCACTGAAATAGCTCGCTTTAGCCAAAATCATGGATGAAAAAATAGAGAAGTAATTCAGTCAGAGATATTACCACATTGCACATACCAGTTACAGGAAAGAGAATTTAACAGAGTTATAGCATGCATTTTTAACAATTTGCTATTCTGTCTCATATTATGCAAGAAAGAAACCATGAAAATTCATTATTTTATCACTTAAGTAGTACTTTTTCTTTACTTATTTTTTTATCCTTGGTATTACTGTACCTATTTGTTTTCCTTTAAAGGTTGTTAGAAAACTGCTAACCTGCTCACCTCCAGAATGAAACTGATCTTTATGCAACACATGTATCTGTCAGAGAGATGGACCCCAAGATCATCTTCACTGGCAACATTAAATGTTTTTCACTAGGTTAATGTGCTTGTGGGATGGGAGACCATACATCTACTCAGACCCAATTCCACCATCCTCACCACCTCCAAGTTCCTACATTTAAATCCACTTAGCTCTTTAATTTTAAAGCATTTACCTTTCATTTGTTTCTCATCATGATCCAGTTAGTCTAGGAGGTAGTGCCATATTAAAACATTTGGGATTCATCAAATGCTTTCTTTTTACCACAGGTTCAATGTGATCAATCCCAGATGCTCAACAACTAAAGTTACATATAAAATATTCATAGGTTTTGTCCAAAATCAGTTTCAACTTCCCATACCTTAAAAGCGGAAGTTCTTTAAATGATATGAGTTAGATTTAAGTATTAAAAAATAAAACCAAAAAGAAGGAAAGAAATTTTAAAAAAGAAAACAAGACCCCATCTTATTTAATGTGGAATTGAGATAGACAAGTTAGATTAGTTTATATTCCATTTTAAAGTTCAGTTTTCAATATTATCACTCATTAAATTTTCCCAAGAGTTCTTACCATAACTCCCATTTTTCAGTCTCTTACACTTTGAGCCACTAGAGTAGCTGACTCAAGCTGAGATCTTTGAAGAAGAATCCAGGCAAAATTAGTTCAGCTTTTCCTAAGAAATAATGCTGGAATAGGGAGGGGTGATATTAGCTTGCCCAGAAGAATTATTCTAGAGAGCAGCTCTTAGTAAGTGTCTCACACCTCAATATGAGGAAACAGAACCTTGATGTCAAGAGAGAGAGGGATCTCCAGCAGGATCTCCAGTACAGAGAAGGACCTTTCCCACAGCTCTAAAGGCTCAGCCCGGCTCAAGTTAATCAAGTTAATAGCATATCACTGCTATGCAGGCTGCATTGCTGCACTCAGAATTTGAGAGCTTGGTGTTACCAAGCAAAGCCAACGTGCCATGTCCCACTTTATGCTGATGAATACAGCATTGCAGTGGTAACCTTCAAATTTCCAGAGGTCTTATTAGGATTTAACTGAATTTCCATTATTCCTAAAATGAAACTTCTATTTGCACTAATGCAGGATAATTACATGGGCCTTCAGATGGCTTAGTTACAATAACTAAGATAAGTCAATGGAGTTAAGTACCAGTTGTAGTTTAGAGTTCTTAGAGCTCTGGCATCAAATCCAAGACTTCAATATAAGTATATAAACATCTAGGTGTGCAGTCACATAAAGTGTAACTAGCTGATGTAATTTCTATTTCTCCAGTCTAAAAACAAGATATATTATTTGAAGGCCTTTTAGAGCTGAAATAACATTAAAAGAAAAAAAAAAAAAACATAGTAGGTTTCTTCCTTTTACTAATGTAACACCTCTGAAAGTGCTTATCTTTCCAAGGTTAGCATACAACTCTGAAAGTTCCTATAGTTCCCCCCTTATAGTTCTTAAAGTTCCCCTCTCAGCCTTCTCTTCTCCAGGCTGAACAGGCCCAGCTCCTTCAGCCTCTCCTCATAGGGCAGATGTTCCAGGCCCCTGATCATCCTTGTGGCCCTGCGCTGGACTCTCTCCAGCAGCTCCACATCCCTCTTGTACTGTGGGGCCCGGAACTGGACACAGTACTCCAGATGTGGCCTCACCAGGGCTGAGTAGAGGGGGGAACTCCTCCTGGATGGAGGGGATCCTGCTGGAGACGTGCCTCTTAATGTACTCCGGGATACCATTGGCCTTCTTGGCCACAAGGGCACACTTTTGCCCCATGGTCAACTTGTCATCCACCACGACACCCAGGTCCTTCTCTTCAGAGCTGCTCTCCAGTAGGTCCGTCCCCAGCCCAGGGGGACCAGTCTGGGGTTATTTCTCCCCAGGTGCAGGACCGTGCACTTGGCCTTGTTGAATTTCATGAGGTTTCTCTCTGCCCAGTTGTCCAGTCTGCCAGGTCCCTCTGGATGGCAGCACAGCCCTCTGGGGTATCAGCTACTCCTCCCAGCTTCATATCATCAGCAAACTTGCTGAGGGAGCACTCTGTGCCTTCACCCAGGTCATAGATGAATAAATTGAACAGGACTAGACCAAGGACTGACTCCTGGGGGACACTGCTAACCACAGGCCTCCAACTGGACTTTGTACCGCTAATCACCACCCTCTGGACTCTGCCATCCAGTCAGTTGTTAATCCACCTCAGCATCCACTCATCTAACCCACACTTCTGGAGCTTGCCCATGTCCATTTCCATGACTGGGAAAAGGGTTTGATGTTCAGAAGGAAAAAAAGAAATATTTCTATGGGACTTGACATCTGTGAGTTTTTGTTTTATTTTTTTTTCAGAGGCAACTCTCTGGACTCCCTGAATATTTGCAATGTTAGTGAAAATCCCCATTAAGATGGAATAATTGAAAAAAATTATGAGGAAAAAAGTGTCTGATAAGTACATTTATCAGCAGCAGCATCAGTGTGCAGTGTTGTTCCTCAAGCAAACTAACATATAGTTAACTGTTGCTATATGTGACAGATCGCCACGCTCATTAATTGCCTTGTCTGGCACCAGCACTCCCAATTTAGTCTGGCTGTGGTCAGATCATGTCATATGGTCGGATCCCTAGTTTACTGTGTCTGAGTATCTCCAACTGAGATCATTAATGTGAGATAGATAGCAAGTCTACTTTGGGAGAGTTGTTGGGAAAGCTTCCTTCATGATCTGACAGTATTTTTATTGACTATCTCTGTTCCCTGTAAAAGTTATTCTAAGGAGTTTTTAAATTTTTTTGATGTACCAGAAAAAACATTTTTGTGCTATTTTACATTAACAGTTCATTTTAATTTAACACATATTTGTCTTTTTTGAAACATAGTTCAGAATGCTAAAAAGAAATTAATATGAACTCACAAAAATCTCCGAATAGTCCTACCATGCTCAACATAGCTTTAGAAAATGAAAAAAAAAATCTGTCTTCTTTTAGAGCAGAAAATGCTATAAACATTTTGTATGACATTGTTTATTTACAATATGATATTGTCTGGAAGCTTGATCATTCAGCAGAAATCCCTTGCCCGATCCTATAAAACTACACAACTTCACTTCTGTGAAGATTCACTCAAAGCATTAGACTGCCTAACATTCTATGTTATACCTACATATATGCATATATTTGCATATATATAATGTATATATATTGCATACATCCCATATACCTATATAAAAGCTTTATTCAGAAGTTCTAAGAAAATTGAAGTGCGATATCTTTGAATGTATTTTTTCTGTACCTATACCAAATATTTTCTCTACTGATTTTTTTGGATATAGATACAATATATTTACTATTAGACAAATTTTACTGCTACCAGTCTGTAATGTAATCACAGCTTTTCTTAAGAGATGGTTCAAATTCTGTCTAGCCTTTGCTCTCTAGCATTGAACTAAAAGAGGTTATCTCCTCCTCTTTGAGAGTTAATCTTTCTTGGATAGAAAGTGTTTCTATAGTGGGAACAGGTGGGCTATTCTTCCATATCTTCAGGTTCCCAGTACAACAAAGAAGGCTCAAAAGCACTTAGTGTGCTGAAGAACTATGAATTTCTTTTTCAAGATATTCCCTTCCAAATCTCAAATTTGAAGCTATGGGAAAATGGTTACTGAGCTCAAACAAGGCAGAGTTCTACACAGCAGTAGGTTTTAATAAAAAGCCAGAGTTTTTCTAGTCAACCAGAAACACAAAGTCCAATTTGCAATTTATTCATTCCAGAATCATTTTATATACATGTGTATATATATAAAATACATAGGTAAAGACTTTGTTACTTATTACAACATTTAAAACTATGGAGAAGGGATCTGAATGAAAAGGGGAGAGCGAGACATGGAAATGATGAAAAAGAGAAAGGTTGATAGCGAAGGGAAAGGGTGCAGAAGGAGAACATGCAAGTAATAAAAAGAAAGATAAAGGGAGAAAATGCCTAAGGTAATGAAAAAACTTCAATGACATTGGTTTGACCCTCTGAACATGTTAAACACTTCTGAAAATGTTTTAGATTATGTTAAGGTTTTGGAAAAAGAATGAATTAAAAGACAGAGAAAATTAATTTTGAATATGGGCATCTATATAGAATATTTTACCACATTAAAACTTACCAGCTAAGCCCTCGGGAATACAAAAAGGAAAGCCAAGAAAGAGAAGAAATATAGTAGGAAGAAAGAGTAAATAAAGATTGTTTTGGCTCTCCATGCCCTATCAACTTCTTTTCTTTTAGTGAGATCAAAATGATTAACTGGACATGAACAAGTAGCAATCAAATAACATATTTCATTCATGAACAGCAACATCTATGCCTAAGTGATTTGATTTTAGATTCAGTATCCTCCCAATCTATATTTAGGCTGGATCAATGCACTGAGACCAACTGCATGACAAAGCCAAGTGCCAGGTCCTGCACTTCGGTCACAACAACCCCATGCAGCCCTACAGGCTCGAGGCAGAGTGGCTGGAGAGCTGCACGGCAGAAAATGATCTGGGGGTGTTGGGTGACAGCTGACTGAACATGAGCCAGCGCTGAGGCCAAAAATGCTGATGATACCCTGGCTTCTATCAGGAAGGGCAGTGAAGCTGGTGAAGGGACTGGAGCTTATGCTTATGAGGAGTGTCTGAGGGAGCTGGGATAATTTAGTCTGAAGAGGAGGCTCAGGGGAGATCTTATTGCTTTCTACAACTACCTGAAAGGAGGTTGCAGTGAGGCAGGGCTTCATCTCTTCTCCAAAACAACTACCAATAGGACAAGAGGTCTCAAGTTGCTCCAGGGGAGGTTCAGGTTAGATATTAGGAAAAATGTCAAGAGTAGTCAAGCATTGGAACATTTCTGCCTACAGAAATGGTGGAATCACTGTCCCTGGCAGTGTTCAAGAAATGTGTAGATAAGACTCTTAGGGACATAATTTAGCAGCCATAGTGTTGAAGGGTTTACAGTTGGACTTGATGATCTTGAAAGTCTTTTCCAACCATAATGATACTATGATTCTATGATTCTAAAATTAGAGCTGCTCCTCATTAAAGAATAAAGACTAAGAATAGGACATGCAACAAAATGAAAAGGCAGACTCTTCTAAACTGAAAAAAATGAAATGCCTTTTCCCGTGATAACCAGTAATTTAGATTAAAATATCATTATCAGAGTTGTTCAAATAAACTATTTAGAAAATTTAAAAAATAATATTTTCTTGGTCTACAAAGCAATTCTTCAGAGGCTAATTGATGTGAACAGGAAGTGAGATACAACACAATTGCAGTATCTGTTATATAAAGTACGTATCTCTCTCCCTCATTAAGTCCGCAGGCACATTTCTCTTAAGTTGTTAGTATTTTCCAGTCTTAGAGATGAAATTTGGTAACTGGTCTGCTTAAATCTGAAAATTGCTAGTTTACCTATATACTCTAATGGCAATGTCTTTTGAACTCTGCCTGCCAAGTCGTATAAGACCATAAACATCCAATAAGCAGATAAAATTGGCAAATATATTTTTCAGATTTTATACATCAAAGACATGGAACAACATTCTGAGTTGTTTTAAAGCCTATTGAATAGAACATTTTGAATCTCCAGATGAAAATAAATGTTTGTAGTGTAAGCCTAGGTCTAATCTGTTTTAAGCCTTCTTGGCTGCCACCAGGCCACTTTGCACAGAAGAGAGAATGGATACAAAATAAATCTCACATTCCATAAAATAAAATAATTACTAAGAGATTGATTTTGCTTCCATTTGCACTGGCAAAAATTTGTGCTTCATCTTAGTGATTACAACCATCTGCAAGAAGAAGGAATGGCACCTCCTTCCCATTGCAAACTCAGTTCTCAGAGCCCCACTTGTGGCTCTCCTCTACCTGGGAGTATAAAAGCAACAGAATTCATTTTACCAAAATTTGGCCATTTCTGATCTAGAATTTTGTTTGAAGTTAGTCCTTTGATACAATTTTTTAGAGAGAGAGGATGACCTCTAAGGAGAGAATGATACATTTGTCCCACGTAGGTTAGATTCACACTTTTAGGATGGATCGCTGTCTGAGGTGGAAGAATCACAAATCTAAATACTTACTTAGACAGAGATGTTGACAAGCTTATTCTCTCCACACCCTGTTAGTTGTAGTCAGGAGTTTCCAATGTGGACGGTAAAAATAATGTTACTGCAAAATGTGTAAGAGTGAGGAAAATGGAGGAAGGAATGAAAAGAGCAGTGCCTTTCAGCATAAGCCTTGACTACTCTAATTTCAAAGTTGAATCTGGCCTCAAGATTGGACATACCTCAAGCAAGAGGTTGATCTAGCTGGCCTCCAGAGGCCCCTTCCCTCTGAATTATTCCATGTGCCTACAACGACACCGTTTGGAGTTGCAAATCTCTCACTTGAGAAAGGATTACAAGTCTGGTCCACAATTACAGTTTTCCATACAAGCAAAACATGTCTCAGGCTGCACTACTAAGTCTATGGAAATTACATCAATTTCAACAATAATAGAAATGCTACAATCAAATTGGTTATACAAGCTACCTGTGAAATGTAGCACAGATATCTATCTAAGAGTATCCACCAGTATTCTACACGCTGTAAAAAAGAAGCAATTAAAATGAACTGAAACACATGGAAATAAACACAAGGAACATATGCCAATAAAAGACAAATATTTCAAAGAAATGTACAAATAGTATTTAAATTCACATACTTTCACCCACATGAAAATGTTTTACTGTAAACAATGGATATTGCTTTTTCTTTTCAAAATGTAAATGCTTTTTCTTCTAAAAAGGAACAGGAATCAATCCAGCAAGATTATCGTAGGCCTCAAGTGGAATGATCCTTATAAAATATACCTGGAAACAGGCACACAATGCTTCTGAGAAAGCAATTCAGTGGTAAACAATCTATCTGCTCCATTAAGTAGTACTTGTAAAACAAGTTAATCTTGTAAGGCTTGGAAAGTAAGGACGATATTGTGGCAAAACACTATAATTTGGGGAACAAGGAAGAAACAGATCGTGTATCTTGTACAATCTCTTGTAAGATCCCTTATCTTAGTACTTTTAGTCATCTAGAAATTTGGAGTCACAAAGTCATACGGACTTTTTAGATATTCAGTGGAGCAAACTGATGCCTACAGATAATTAGACTGGAGGACTTGGGTAATTATGTCCTATCTTAGCTGCCCTCATTAGGTGTCTAAAGCTAGCTGGGCAAGAGTTAGCTGTCTAAAGTTAGATTCTGGGATAAGAGAGCTGTATTTAAACTTGACATAATGGACATGCTTGTAAGATCACAAACTCATCATTACTACTGGTAACACAGATCAACCTGGAATCATTCTCACATATTTTCAGCTCAGTCAGACCATTTGAATTCTGGCATCTTACATCCCACATCTGCCTCTATTTATACTTACTTATAGTATGAATGCAACAGCAACATTCAACAGCAATGTGCAGATACTTAAAAATTTTAGATCCTTGTATATCCCCATTTAAGCATAACACAGTGCGCATATTTTCTCTAGTACCTGTTGTGAACACACTAGGAGTTGCCCATGAACACTGATCCACAATCAGTGAGTAAAAAACATGATATTGCATTCATCTTGAGAAATCAGTCATTTTGTGAGTGGATTCAGGAAAAAAAGTCAATTTTTCTCTTTTGCTTTCTAAAATCTACAGTTATACCCCTCTTTTTGGAGAAATGGTCTTTATTGTCAAAGTTGAAACTAGCATAGCTGAAAGTTTCATCTTAGTTTTGCCTTAAAACTTTAATAGGTCTGTGCTTTACCCTTTTTTTTTTCTAATACTGTTGCATTCTTATATATTTAAAATTTCACAGCTCAAGGTCAGGGTTAATATCTTCTTACAGAGACATGGACTTATCTCTATTGATGTCCCAAAGAGTAAACAGATTGCTGTAGAAACAAATACAACTGATTTAGAATCACAGAATCACAGAATGCCTAAGGCTGGAAGGGACCTCTAGAGGTCATCTAGTCCCACCCCCCTGCACATGCAGGGCCACCTAGAGCACCTGGCACAGGACCGCATCCAAGTGGGTCTTGAAGATCTCCAGAGAAGGAGACTCCACAACTCTCTGGTAGGCCTGTTTCAGTGCTCTGTCACCCTCACTGTCAGGAAATTTTTCCTTAAGTTCCTATGGAATTTTTGATACATTTCCAGAATATTTTCTCACAGAGGCTTTCCACTTTTCACAGGAATAATGTGCTGGTCTTTATAGGTGACTGATGCATTGTATGGATCCCTTCTGCTTCAGTCTGGGCTGGAGATAGAAACAGTCATTTTTTTTTCTGCCTTCTAGCAAATAATGAGGAAATCTGGGCTTGGGGCTTTCCTTCATGTAACCCAATAATCTTCTATAAGCAGGAAAGCATGGAAATTTCTGAGCTATGAAACTGTATCAGGCCAAGGCAGTAGGACAGGACCGGCCTTCTAAACCCCATGATGAAGCTAAATCCTTAGGAGACAACAGGAGAGACAAATAAATCACGACCCCTTTAGGTGGCTCATGATTTCTGAAAAGGGATGCATATTTCAATGCGTGAAGCATACAGTGTGCTCTGGGGTGATTGGAAATGTTCCTGGGGAAAGGACAAAGTAAATTATGTTCCAGTCCAGTTAGCTTATTATCTTTCATGCCACAGCCATATCCCGTTGTATGCCAAGGGAATGGCTTCGAGCAGTGCATGATTTCCTGTGCACTGGGCTGAATGGAGATCACGCAGCTTTAATTTTTGGACTGCTCCAGCACTGAGTTTGGTTTTATTGTTATTCTGCCAATAGCAGTAATAATGATAGAAAAAAAAAAAAGAAAAAAAAAAAGATGCCAACTAGCTGAAAGACAATTTCAGCTGCTCTGTGAAATGTCAGGAAATAGAGAATATAACATATGATGAATTGTGTTGAGACACACACTGAAGCCAGATACATTCAATTTGCTGTGACAATAAGTACACATTCCTCAGAATAAATCAGAATTCACCATCTTTGGACATGGGAAACTTGTTTATAACTTCTATAACTCTTTAGGCAATGAGTGCTTTCCTAGTGACAGTGTGCATTCTCACTGCTTACTCTGGACATCAGAAATGTCCTTGATCAAATTCTGAAATGTACTCTAGCATGCTGTTCCTTCAGTGGGAGGAGATATAAAATAATTAACCAGGAGTTCAGAGACAAAGCAGTAGAAAAAAACAGAATGGTCTTCAATATTTTTTCTTGAAGTCCATAATATTCATGTGCTGACTGAAGTGTTATACTGGCTTGGATGCAGTTCTTGAAAAAAGCACTACATTCTGTTTTAATATTTGTTTTTATATTCTCCATGAAATTAGTGACTAATCTGACAACCTAATAAATTTAATGCCTATGAACTCAGTGTTAAAATTACCTTTAATACCATTTAGCCAGTGAAGGACTGTTATCTAGTTTCCTCTTTTGGCTGTGATCTAGGGAGAGAATCCAAATGGAAGAGAAGTACATCTGGCAGGGAGCAAGGGGCATCTGCTTGTGTGGATCAGACAGCAAAAAACAAGAGGAGCTGACAAGGACAGGCAAGGTTAAGCAGTCCCAAACCACACACATGCTTTCCAGAAGTTTGGGACATTTTTTGTTGGAAAGAAGTAGGTTTGAAAGCTGAGCTAGATGCAGCGAACGTGCTTAGGAAAGACTAGGCAAATGAGCTGTGCTCAGGATGTCTGGGCGAAGGGATGAGCCTGATCATACACTCAAACTGCAGTGCATGAAGCAGCTCTAAGTGGGGTTTTTAGACTGTCTGGAGTAGTTTTTTGTTAGTTAACAAAACTAAATGAGTCCAAGAAAATCCCTATTTATGATAAGGTTGTATGGTTACTGTGTCTCAGTGACTGTGTCCAAAGAAAGGAAATGCTATGAAAGATGACATGCTGGTGGGATGCTGCTAGACCATGCTGCCACCAGGACCATGCTGCCATGAGGACCAAAAAGCCAGACTACCTAATCAGGATCCTGCTGTGTATGAGGAACTTGGCTCTGATCTCACCAGCACCCAGAGGTGATGGCGGGGAATACCTCACTCTTGGTTGTTTCCCTTGTCCTCCGAGAAAATGCTGGCTTGCCACAGCTTCCATCTCTGAAGGTAACCCTGGAGCAGAACTGAATGCAATACACTGAATTTTGCTAATCAGATCTCTAAGATACATTTCTAATGAAACCTGAGTAAAATGTAATTAACTAACTGGTTTGGGCCAGATTGTGAGTTCAGGATCAGTAAAAAAAGGAAGATTATCTATTTCAATGAATATTGTTCTCATTCTTTTCAGCCCTACAAAAGCTGACACATTTGTTTAGCTCCAGTTATTAAGTTAAATAGGTTAAGTTAAATATAGCTAAATACATTGCAAAATGCAAAAACATCTTTACGAGATCAAGACCTGCGACAGTAAATTCCAAATTTATTCAGGAACTCTGCATTTCAGAGAAGAATCACAAGTCAATCACTATATCTCTGTCCTGGTAAACATTTGGTTAATTATACTGAGTAAAACAACTCCTTGAGGAAAGTCTGATAGGGTCTTAATCCAGAGCAGCCTCTAATCTGATAATTCAGCCTCACGGCTGTGAGAAGAGACACTCCCTGAATTTTCATGGTCACTGCACGAGGCAGCATCTGTTCTGTCGAGCCCTGACAACTTTCCACCTGTTTCTCAGGATCCCTTCCTTAGGGACGTCTCCCTCCCTTTCACCTTTTGTGTTCAGCTCCCTCAGGTCAAAAGGTAGCTGGGAGCTGTATGTAGCACTGGTCTATGCCTAGCAGCAATTGAGTGACTTGGGAACCAAGAGAGACTGATGCCTGCATCCAAGGAGAAACTGTTGTAATTTGCTATCTAGGTAATCAATTAGCTTCAAAGCATTTGAAAATTTTACCTGTTACCTTTATCTCAAAAACAATCTAACAATTATACTTTAGAATATTATTTTAAAGACATTATCTTACTTTGCTGACCTTGGCAAAAGAAAATCAGCTTTAAGAGTCAAGAACCTGTCAAGCAGCAGCTTTATTGACCATGCCTTCAAAAACAGTGAGAACATTAAGCATAATATTTTACTGGGAAAGGCTGGAAATGCAAAGCATTTTTGGCTTGATATAGTAAATCATTTTCCACTTTGGTATGGCAAATAGAGGGACTGCTATCAAAACAGATCATCCCTCTGGCTAGTATATTCTGCTTTTTTAAAAAACATGTCCTTCGTCCTCAGGATGCATTTGAACGTATATGAAAGGCAAACACAGATGAATCCGATTAATAGTATTGGAGCGTGTCAGCTTCAGATCGTGTAAGGATCAGTGTTTGCCAACAGCCGGCCACAGTCGAAGCGAGAACATACGGCTTACATTAGCCCTCTCCTCCCTCGAGCAGATAGAGATCTCTGATGTGTCAAATGTATGTTTGGTGTCTGTTAATCACATGGAGAGTGGCTGCACTGTCCGTCTCATTCCCGACATCGCTAGTGCACCAGCCAGAAAGGATTCTCTCCACTTGGAGTAACACTTAATGCACTTCATTTGATAAACATTGGTGGGACTGCCCTCCATGTCAAGCATTTCCAGGCTTCCTGAAAGCCACATTTTTTAATCCAGCTGCTGAGACTGATTTCAGTCAAGCTTCTCTCTCAAGGTTATGCCAGTGTCTATTGATTAGAGAGCTGCAAGAAAACATCTGTTTTCAAATCTCTTGCTCATTTGTCCCTACTTTTTTTTTTTCCCTGATGTTTAACATATTTAAACACTAAAACAAACACCAGAAAATAAATTCAGGTAATACCAGATCTGAATATTGATTTCCTAAAGCATTCACATGTAACACACATGCTTAGCTATATTGAGAAATGTACAGGTAGTAGGGAGGGAACAATTCAGGATAACCTGTATAAATATCCAGTAAAATTTTTACTGTTCTTGTTGGTTGAGTTTTTGCTATTAAATGACACAAAGACAGGCTCTTGGGTGTGCAGATATTGATAGAGCTAGGTTTTTTGACAGTTTCATCTTTTTTAGACTATTCAATTTTTTTTTGTAGGGTTTCCTTTCATATTTAAAAACAGAAAAGTCTTCTTATTTATTTATCAACCTTTTGTAAATAAAACTCCCTTAGTTTAAATGACACTTTAGTCTTTTGTGCTCCAAAATAAAAGAACAAATTGGGTTTCCAAGATATTTCAGTAATCGTTTCAGTGTTCACTACTCTGTTCCAAGATATACAAATCACAATCTTTTTATATGTAAACATTTCGTTTAAGCATAAAAAGCCATCTTTTATCATTAAAAAAATAAACTAGAAAAGAAAACAAAAAAGTTAAAGATTTGATATTTTACATCTATTTCTGTTTTGTAATATGTGAAACAGACTCGTTTTTAAAAAATACAGCACAGAAGTTAAAGGGATAGATTTGATTATTATTAATTGCTAAAATTTCCTGTAAGTGAATTTAAAACAAATCTAATTTGTTGTTTTTCAAGGAAATTATAATCATTTATTTATTCATTCCACATGGCTCCTTTAAAAATTAACACTAATTCCGATGTCTTCTAGTAGTTCAGGGGAAAAAAAAAGAATTTCTTGACATAACACTTGTTTTCAGATCTTACCAAAAGCTGAAACTGAGGCCAATGTTAAAGAGTTGTGTTTGATAGCTATATTGTCTATCTAGTTTACAAATGAAAGACTTGCCATAATGTCAGTAACCTTTTTCACAAGGCACGACTGCCAAATTTGCTGACCTGGGAGGAAAGGGTTTTAGGAAGAAAACACACACCCAGCCACAGGACTGAAACAAGTTCCTTGTACTTTACAGTGAAACTTTTAAAGTCAAAGTTATTCAGTATATTTTCTAACAACAAGGAAGAAATAGGGGCACCAACACCCCAGATATCTCATGTCATTTTTGTGCCAGTCTTCTGAAAACACCTCCCGTGCTGATGAGGAGCTGGAGACCTCCCGTAAGTGCAGACTTTCCCAAATGCACCCGGCAAGGCATCCCCATCCAGAAGCGTGGGGTCCATCCACATGGCAAGCAGGGCAGGGTGATGCTTTGGGTTTCCTGGAGCCCTGTGACCTGCTGATTTACAGTGAGCACCATGGTTACACACAAAAGGACATTTGTGGTTAGAAACAAACAAGCTGACACTTCACCCTCGTCAGTGAAGTACTTTCCTTACTGACCTGAGTGTAACATTTTGATTGCAATCTTTATCAAACAAGACTACAAGTTCAGTCGTAAAACAGTCCTTGGTTTGATCCCCATCAGTAGAGATGAAAGACCAGAAGCTCTGATTATCTTCTATCCTAATTGT
The DNA here is from genome assembly GCA_013389825.1 of Crypturellus undulatus. Classification (NCBI taxonomy): domain Eukaryota; kingdom Metazoa; phylum Chordata; class Aves; order Tinamiformes; family Tinamidae; genus Crypturellus; species Crypturellus undulatus. The sequence continues at coordinate 1,054,650 of VWPW01022716.1, forward strand.
AGATTTTAAGCTTAAAACAACAAACAATTAAAAACTAAAATGTTTCTAATAAAGAGAAGCCCACGTGAGGCCTTTAATCTCCTATATGTTTACAGGTTAGATGCTATAAAATATATACAGGGAAGAAGCACTTAGAGTCCCAAGAAAAGCACAGCATTGCTGTAATACTTACTGTAATTAAAGATAATTGCTAGTTGCTAAATTTTCCCTACCATTCTTTAAACGAGTACTACAGTAGATGACATCTTGAACAGCAGCTAGTAATTCAAGTGCTGGAGGTATGCAGAAATACTGCCCAGAAGTATTAGCTTACTTTTTGGACCTTATCCAAAGCTCTCAAAATTCTTTGAAATTCTTTCTATCAACTCTGGTAGGGCCAGGCCCTTAAATGTTAAATCATTTTACATGTTGTTGAACCTAATTCTGTCTAAGGGTCAACTTTCAGTAGTTGCAGCATTTGCCTTGAAGAGATGTTTCCATATAACTCCTATCTTTCTCCTGATAGTAGTTTTCTTTAAGAGGTCCATTTTTGTCTACCACTTTCATTGTTTTGTTACAGTTTCAATAAATTGCTGTAGTCATTTTTATAATTAAAAAAGGCTCTTTTGGCTGAAGAGACCGTATCTTCATTCCTGTGTCGTGCGTCACATGTTAGTTAGTTAGTATTAGCAATACATAATTTCTTAGTAAGAAACAAAATCATGTTCAGATAACTTAAAACACAAAGCTACCCATTTATTAATTCTAATGCATAATTATAGAACTAATATATATGCAGAGCATATAATAACATTTATAATATAGAAGTATATATAATAAATGTATTCAAAGTTTAGAATCTCCTGACACATCTGCATCTCATTTTTCAGACTTAGCATAGCATTAACTTTCATTTAGCTGTTTGATATTCCTGTAAACTCTTGAGTAATACTGTCATTATTGTTTTATTTTATTTTAATTACACTTATCTGGAGATGCATGAAAAACTATCCTGCATATGCTGCAGTGACCATGAGTTGGTGGAGGATCCGACGAGGAGGAGGCAGGGCTGTAAGTAGCCTTGCAACAATGGACTTCAGGAGAGCCAACTTTAGCATCTTCAGAGACCTCCTCGGAAGAATCCCATGGGCTCATTCTATCCTATAAGCATATTGTAGTATTCTATAAGTATATTAATATACATATAAGTATATTCTATCCACTAAGTACACAATTATGGCACTATTATAATGGGGAGTGCCATAAATTATATGAATAAAAGATGTTTTTGAATATGTAGCACTAATACAAAAATTGAGTGCAACAGCACTCAAGCACTTAGACAAGCTGTTATCCACTATCCATCTTTATCTTCTTAGAGCGTAAAACCTCTCCCCCAAAGGCATACCTGAACAGACCCTTCACAGGTGTAGCCGCTGGGTTACTCACTAACCCAGACCATGATCCATTCCAAATACTCTCAAAATCACTTCAATTCAATGTATAAATAAGAAATGGCATGAAACAATCTCTGCCTACATCCTCTGAGGTACTGATCCTGTCAAACTGCATTTTGGGGGTCTTAACTTTATAAACCACACATCAAAATAGATTTTAGTAGTCTTGCTAGATTGGAGCTTTAACTAAGTACATATAAAACTAACAATATCTGATCAGTTTGAACAGTAGACCATGCAGATATTTAATTAAAGATATTTTAGATAGTATCACTTATATATACCTATATATCATTTTCTGTAAATGATACATGGTGATCTTAAATATAGCATATTGTTTAAAAAAATACATTTTATCTAACATTTTTAATGTCTGCCTGGGAAAATCCTTTTAATAGAATGTCATAACACCTTATAATATTGTTATTTTTTCCTGCATGGTGGTAAAGAGAGGGCAAGAGTTTTTAACCTTGCCTACGCTAGCAATGTTCGCATATTTGAGTTGCTGACTGTTCTCTCTCATGGAGGCAAAAAGGTCTCAGTCATAGCCAGCTGGTCATTCTTATAAGTTACAATTCCACTGTGAACTGTAATTTCTATATAAATGATGTGCAAATTTTAGGGGAATATGGAGGAGGAATTTCTTCCAAGACAAAAATATGTAAGGCATCTTTATTTCAATTAAGCAACAAGTAACACAGTTGTGATGACACAATTTATATTTGAAATACCTGTAAAATAATCATAGTAATTAAAAAGTAATAGCCATCACATAGGAACCAATTTACTAAAAAATTTATGGTGGCGTATTATTACCGCAGTCTGGTGTGCACCTGTCCCAGGCAGCTACGTTCTAGGAACCTTGCTGTGAGTTCCTTAAAATGTAATAAAATATTACTGGCACTGGGAATTCGGCACAGACATGAAACTGGTCTCAGCCTTTGCTGCTAGAGTGTTTCCTGTAGTAGAGCACCAGGGCTGTCGCTACAGTGGGACACAGACTTCTAAGCCCACGATTTGAATTATTCAAGACCATGTGCCTCCACTGTCAATGTGCTGGGGACCACTTGCATTTTTTACATGTCCAATTTATTTTCCAGTAAAGCTACTGCTACACCAAATCTCCATTGAGCTCCACCATTGGGTGATCTCGGATTATGATTTCATAGCACCAGTGCTGTCAGTTTGCCAGAAGCTGCGTTTACAGCAAGCACCGCTAGTGGAGTGCTCCTCAGTGTACTGTGGTAGAAGAATGGCTTGAAAAGGAGGAACTTCTCAGAGAAAAACGAGGGCCTAACAGAAGTTTTGGCATTGCAGAATCTTGATTGTGGTGAGACATAGTTACACCGTCCAGGACAGTCTGGTACGCACGGACTCTGCTCCTCATAGATTCCCTAGGCAGCACAAGCTGCCTTCTTAGCAGACGCTAAGGGGGATAACGGAGGGTGGAGAGGAGCGAAGACACCGTGGCCAAACTGTCATATTCTCTGTGCTGGGCCGCTGATAAAACACAAAGTAGCTGTCCAATGGGAGATATACAATAACACATCCAGCGCTGAGCCAGCAAGGGTGGTAAATCACTCCTTTCGGATAAACTTTGCTTGAACTTTGCTCATTATAAGATCGTTTTAATGCCAACACACAGCTCCATCCCAAAAGTTAACCACCTCCAAGGTATGATAACCCCTCACTGAACATGCACTCTAGATTTTCTATTGACTATCCCTTTAAATGAAAGCGAGAGACTTTTTCACCAATCAATAACAAAACTAAGTATTACTACAGTCACTCAAGCTCCACCTAAATATAAAAGAATATAAAAGGTGAACTAAGGAGGAAAGAAGGAGGGGGCACGATTCCATCAAAACTTCTGGGTTGGTCAACGAACTGAACTCCTTTCCTCACCTTGGGTCGGGACACCACTTGAGGAAACTCAGAAGCTGGAGGGAAGACTCCGTTGTAACTTCTGGGATTGGTCAACTGGCTGAACCCCCTTTCCTACCCTCAGGTCGGAACGCCACCTGAGGAGCCTCGAGACTGACAGCCTTCTCCCATCTTCTAGGACATGGGAGAAGGCTGCCAGTGGGTGAGTATTCTCTGGGGTGAGTATTGATTGCGCATTTGTACATCAGAGCCAGCTAAAAATCCCACAATGTAGTAGAGAATTTCCTGTACTGACATCCAAAACCTGCTTTGTAAATGTTGTGTTTGAATAAATCATGCTATTCGTGAACTCAGTTCGCTCCTAGAAAGGAGATCGGACCTACAGTCCACAGACTGTTCATGAATCCAGAGTCTATCAGAGTCAGNTAGGACATGTGAGGGTGTCACATGTCCTAGAAGACATGTGACACCCTAGAATAGGGTGAGTATTCTCTGGGGTGAGTATTGATTGCGCATTTGTACATCAGAGCCAGCTAAAAATCCCACAATGTAGTAGAGAATTTCCTGTACTGACATCCAAAACCTGCTTTGTAAATGTTGTGTTTGAATAAATCATGCTATTCGTGAACTCAGTTCGCTCCTAGAAAGGAGATCGGACCTACAGTCCACAGACTGTTCATGAATCCAGAGTCTATCAGAGTCAGACCTACAGCTACCACAGTATTTGACATCTCCCTGGACCCTGCTTTCAAACTGCAACAGCTGTATCCCAGCTGCAACTCAGAGGACATTGCCCTAACTCAGACAGAAATTCATGGGGTGCCCAGGTACCCAAGAGAACCCAATAGAGTTTCAGGGAAGTCATTCAAATGTGGCATCTTCTTCCAGGTTTTGAAGCTGTATTTTAAAAAGAGAGACTGCAGTGTGTTTTGTGATGGACATTTTCCAGTACTACTGTCTGAAACTTTTTTTTTAATATAAAATAATGACATGTTCCCTAAGCTAGGTAAGAGTATGAGAATGGCTCTACAGTCTTGTGCTTATTGCAGTTCAGTGGGACAAAAGGCTTACTTGCAAAAGGCAGCCTAATTTTAATGACAGTTTGTGGGTATGATGAGTGGATGTTGTGTTCTAATGTAACAAACACAGCAAGGAAAAGAAGTCCAAAGTCATGACATAAGTTATTCACAGTAAAATAGGGAATAGGAGACAGTATCAAGATTAGAACCAAAATCCTCTATTGCCTGTCCCAGCCAATGTCCAGGTTATATTCCCATCTGAATAACTGCCCAGATTTATCCTATCAAAATGAAATGCCTGCATGAGAATACTAAATATTCTTAACTCCTTTTACAAACATGAAGCAGTAAATGTCTAAAGAATCTGAGGGGTTTAAAGTATCACCTGATAACAGAAGGAGGCAGAATTTTTGAATACCAGACAGTAGCTCCCCTTTGGTTTAAGGTAGGATTCATAGATCACTTTTCATAAGAAATTCAGCTTTATATAAATAGACTGAGATAGAATAATTTTGTACAGATTAAAATAACCGAATGACCTAAGTCATTTATATAGACAGGAGGCAGAAGCATGACCAACATAGGGAAGGTCATGGAAACAAAACATGAAAGCTACAAATCTATTTTAAATTAAAATTTATTGAAATATTTATAGATAAGGCCAGGGTTGAAGAAACCTATACAAATATTATTGTCCTGTGCTGCAGCAGACACCCGTAGGTGCTCTTTTGAGAAACCAGAAAAGGTATGGCAATCCAAGATTTATTTTGTTTTAATCTATATAAATTACATTATTGAAACAAGCCTTTATATTTACTTTCCTTCCCATTCTACTTTTGTTCCTGGGTACACTGACTGTTTTCTTAGTGAAACTTTGTCACGCAGTACAAATATTAGTAAGCAGAATGTGAAATATAATGAAAATATGATTTGGTTATGTTTGGCTCCAGAAGGCTGAAGAATACCAAACATTATCAGGAGATTTTCCTTTCATGGTGGAATGTGATACAATTGTAAAAGAAGACATGTCAGGAAGAGTTTGAAGTTATGCTAAATTGGCTACAGAAGTTTAATTAGGGATTTGGACATAAAATGTGTTTTATTAAGTCCATGCCTATTTTTAACAACTCCTTTAGCCTTTAAATTTGTGTAATATACAGATGTTTTACAACCATGTGTTATTTACTAAAGCATGTTTACTGTTGAAACATGGTAGATTTACTGCCAAATAATGCTCCCTACCTGTTTTAATGCCAGTAAGTCTCAAATATGTTTTTAATGAAGTTTATCACCACTGTTTGAGCTGCTGAAAATTTCATAAGGTGAATAGAGGTCTCCAAGAGGCCTCAGCTCATAACAGTGAGAATCCAGATGTTTATTCTTTCATCCAGCTTAGCTCAAGTTGGGTGAAGGAACTCACAACAAGAGTGCTTTGAGGTCTGATTCCCAGGAATTAAGGTTTTCTTGGATTAGGCCATCCTATTTTGCAGTTCTATCAAACCACCAATGGCAGCTTCAGTCAGCATGCTAGCAGAGCACTGGGATGCGCTGAGAATCACTAATTTATAGCAGATCAAGGGCATGTAGCAGTAGCCTTACACAGCTCTGCTGCCATGGCTAGATTCAGCTACCTGAGTCCTTATTAAGACCATATGTGAATGAAAATATCTTACTTTAGTAGTGTGGTATTTTTCTAATGATACTAGTCAAAATTAATGTTTTTACGTCCCTTCTTCCTTCAGCCATCATTTATTCACATACAGTCTGCATTTAGCATGGTAATGAAGGAGCTGGTGGAGGTGGAGTCAAAGGACCATATGGTTTTGGCACACTGTATTGGAGATAGAAATTTCTGTGATCTGTAGAGTAATAAAAATCTCCTGTGGGAAGCAGAGGCCAGACCTTGAGAGGGAAGGTGTTTGCCTGCCTGGGCTGAGCGATAAGGAGAACGGACGCAGCTGCTCAGCCAAGTTCACAGGCAGCCCCCTCCGAAAACCGGTTGAAAGTAGCTGCTCAACTGGACTCGTAGCCAACTTAACCACAGACGTCCTCCAAATTATCTTTGGAGGTCAAACACTGGGAAATGAGGAAGAAGAGGGGGAAGGCAGGACCCTCGAATTGAGGGCTGGGACCCCCAATTGGCACGTGCCCCTGCGCACCCAGGGGGAAGAGCTGCACAAATGAAGGCGGCATTTGTCTGCCCGCCGGCCTGCCTGCTGGGTCGTGCTGACCCTGTGTGCCAGGATGCACCCGGCATGGAGAGGATGGTGAGGACAGAGGGAGAAGGAGAAACTCCTAAGGCCTCTGAGTCTGTGAAACTCTGAGGCCTGTGCTGTCTCTGCAGGAGCCGGTCAGCAACGCGCTCTCTCTGATCTGCCAGCTCCAGAGGATGTTCGGGTCCAGTATCCCGCCGGCAGGTATCACCTCGTGGGCAGTTATTCATACTTTGCTGCTTTTATGTGCTTTCACCTGAATAAATGCTCAATGCAGTCACTTTGTTCTGGCATGATTGTTGCCAAATCCTGAGCCCATCCGGAACACCCCAACTTCTCCCTTCACTGACTCAGAGCAACCAGATGGTGACAGTAGAGAAACCAATCAGTGCTTGGCAAGTAGGAATCCAGGGAAAGAATGGAGAAAGAGGACCAGTTCCAGGAAAAGATTTAGAAAACAAAGAGAATGAAACCAAATGATTGGAAAGTCTTATCTCACAGCAGGCCTGACCTGCGTATGCAATGTAAGTTAATGCTAAGGTATTAAGAGCTCCTAATGCGAAGAAGGGACTTGACCTCTGTTTGAGTTTGAGATCAAACATTCTTCCAGTCAGGGTGAGGGCTCCTATAAAAGACTGTATTGTACTTATCCATTCTTCCACAGAAAGTTGATTTCTTTCTGTTGAATAATGGCAACAGCTGAAGCAATGTCATACTCCAGAAAAACAGTCAGGAAAGCAAAAGACTAAGCAGAGTTTAAACAACTAATTTTGGATAGTGTCATATACAAGACAGGATGAAGAGACACCGAAGAAAGCTTTTGAAAACCACCACAATTATTACAACAATAACATCATGATAAAAAATAAACTACATTGCTTGACCCAAAGTGTTTCATCTCAGGAAATTCATTGTAATGATGAATGTTTACTCGTTACTAAATTCCTGGAGGATGCGAGATGCTGTAATTTTACCATCATAATCAGTGACTATATCCCAATTTTAGTGCAAAATACCATTATGATCCTAGTTTTGTGAGTTGCTTAATGCAGATGACCTCCTGGACTTGTACAAAGATTTTTCCATGACCATTGAACATCTAAAACAGTGCAGGCGCACAGAAACGGGGAAATAGACCATGGCAATACTCACCTTGAAAACATAATGGAGTAACTGAGTCACTTTAGTTCAATGCCAGCAATTACACTTCAGGAATCTGCCTCAAACTGTTTCAGAGAAGCACAATCTATGGCGATGATGTGGGCATCCCTGATGGAATAGAAGTCAGTATGGTAACAAATGGGTGAAGTTAAGAGACCAATAATTGTACAGTCTAGCAGCTTGTATTCTGACTCTATATTAACACTATCCTAGAATTAGCCATACTGTTGATTTGCCCACATCTTAATGTAATATATCAAAGGTTCTTTAGTGCCTTTAAAATGAAAGCAAAATTAACTATATTTTGCCAGCAACACCGTGGGTTTGGTACAAGGTATCGTGAAAGAAAACCAGCCAACCAACCAACCAAACAGCTTTAAACTTACGCATTTTTTCCTTATCTCTTTGCTTCAGTTAGAATTCATCACACTGTCAGATTTCACAAACATTTGCTGCTCCTATTTTCATACCAACTAGCTCTTAGTACACAACAGCAACTGCAATTGTATTTCCTAATTAGGACATAAATCTTGCCAACCAGGCCTGACAGCTATCCAGGACTATCTTTTCCAATTATCTTTACCAATCTGAGATGCTGCAAAGGGGAGAAGTTTTTTTCAACCCCTCGCTCATCCCATTTTGGAAGGAAGTTGGGTTGCCCTGGCAAGCTGAAGGCTGCACATTCTTTCCGTTTTTATGCACCATTAACTGCACCCCACTCACAAAACAAACCACCAATGGCTTCATAATCCTCTCTCTCTTAATGGGGATTTCCAAATAGTTTTCTTTCAACAACACTATCTTCTCTGCATCAGGAAATGCAGACATTCACCTCTAAAACCTTGGCTCTGCAATACTGTGGCACTTAATCACACCACCAAACGGCCAACATCCTCTGGGTCTTGACATTCCGCAATCTTAAAATGCCCGATCTTGGGAACAGAAATAAAACACTGCCGTTTATTTTACAGAAATGCTGGGCTGAAGGAAAAGCATTATAGAATAAAGCTGCAGACACTGAGGAATTGTTTTAAGGATTTAAGAGGACTAGAGACATACTGTTACCCCAGCCAATTTTTCTGATATTTTGTTTGTCTGCTGTTAGTGAGGGTGAAAATAGTATGAAAGTCAACTGCCATGTAAGTATTCTTAAATATTCTTTATACATTTTGCTTGTTTCTGTGCAATTATCTCACAAGATGGAATGAAATGAGGTGCTCACTTGCCCTACAGCCCCTCATTACTCTGACAGCAAAACTGGTCAAAAATATATTTGAATCTATTGATGTCTTCTTTTTTCAGGAAAGAAAAGACCCAAATAAGTTACAGTGCACTAAGTACAGATCTACTGTATTACTGAGGTTGCTCCAATGAATAGGAAAGTCATGTAATTGAATGGATCATATAATGAAATGTGGTCCACTTAAAAGGAACTAATTCCCAAATCACAAACCAAAACCAAATTATTGCATTATAATGTTTACCATGTTCAATTTGATGGATATCCTTATCAGATGTACATTGTAAAAGGCCATTGTATATGATAACATAATATAAACCAGTCAAATACAGTTTGGATGAGAAAAGCCAGAAGGATGTATAATGTCTGTAATAATTTTGAGTTTTTCATATGCAAGAACCTGATTCTGATTTTGATTTTCATGAAAGTGAAATCTAATTCTAATCATATGAAAGTAGCCAAGTTAGTTAGTTAGAAAATGCATTATCTTACTCATATTGTATAAATAGGTTCAGCCTTGGGATACAAGTTTAGCTATTTAAATGTTCAAGTTAGATTAAAAGATATCTCTGTACAAAGAGAATCAAGACACCTCTTCCCCCTCACTTCCACTCACCCCATTTCACTGCAGTTCAAAATACTATTATCTGAGAAAATCAAGGTCATTTTATTTGTGTCTTTTGTCTTTTTTTTAGAAAATGTGAGTTCTTTAGCAATGCCGTTCTGGTGCTGGCCTGGGTGCCTTGTTTGTAAAATCATACTGAATGTGATCACTTTAAGATTCCTTTAATACACAGAAAATTGATAAATTAATAAAATTTGCTGGATCGTATTTAAAGCTATAACCTCAGACAAATTAATTAACCAGATTAATTTGGAATATTTATTTTCTTATACTCACTTTTGTGTTGCTTAACTCACATATGCCAAGGGATAGCTAATAGTCTACAAACACTAGGTATGATTACCTATGTATAAACAGAGAACTTTTAAATAAAGCAGGACCATAGCATTAGACAGGAACTCCTGGATTAGCTAAGACCACGGCCTACTGGGATATAACACTGGAGCTGTTAGCTGGCAGAGCTGATGGATTTGCCAGATGCCCTCAGAGTGTTTGTCCTAGCACATACAGTGCTAACACCAAATCAGCCATGTAGGACCTAATCATCATGGAGCTGGAGCCATGCAAGTAACTTGTCATCAGCTCACTTGTACTAGAGATGAGGAGAGGATTGTGACAACACTTTGCTGAGGAAAACAAGACAGACCTGTCCTTATGATAACAAAGAATTGAATGAATGAATGAGAAAGCACTAAAGGTTTGGGCAGAACCCAGGTGAAACTAAATCTTAGCAATCACTTAGGCTGCCCCTTTTTCCTCCCCTTCATACAGTAAAACTGTCACGTGTGTTATCTTAGTGTTTTTAGTCTAGTGTCTTCTCTTAGTCATATATTGCAGCTAGAGGAATGTATGTAAATTTTCCAAAGGCAGGAGAGACATCAAGAAAATAGAATAAGAATGAGTAAGACAAAGTAACTTTCTACATGTCCTTCCTGATGCTTTCCAGGTTAAGCCCCTTGAGCTTTATAAAGGTGAGCAATAAAAGCTGGTATTGTTGAATATCCATATCCTGTACGGCGTTCTTTGAAACAGGGTAAAACATTTTCAGCAATGCCAAACCAAAACAAAGCAATCTTGCATCAGAGTAATTTAAAATTATTGTACTGGTTTATTTGCAGTATTTTGTTGTATTAGTAGTAGGAAATAACAAAACCAAAATTAAATGTTTTTCCTATTGGCTTTGTGATTTTGCCACCAAAACCTTGCACAAGACATTAGGGGTCTATTTGTGTTGCACACCTCCATCATCTAACTTACAGCACTTTCTGGGGGGCCAGGTGTCTCCAATTTGGAAGAAATTATTAAAATCTGTTCAGTTGGTTCTGCATCAAAGAATTCAGTAATTGCTTGGTTCTAGGGCTTTCTGCCATCTGAAGCTGAAATGGTAACCATCTGTTAAGAATTCTTACACTGTGTAATTTTATTCATATTCTGCAGAACAGCAAGAGAGAAAAACATATTTTAAACTCAAATCATTGCTGTTTCGAGTGAAGTTCTGAAACACATATCAGGTGTTCTTGTTGTCAAGTTTCTGTGCTGTCTGATTACACATTAGGAAGATCAGTTTATTTACCATGTAAAATATTACTGTTTTACAATGGTAGTAATAACCTGCAGGGAAAAGAACTATTATTTCATTTTTATTTCTCAGTATAATGCCCACAAGGTGCTGAGAGCTCCACAGATTATATTAAAGAGAATCCCTACCATAGGGAACATATTTTTGCAGAATGTATTCCACATAAAGTAGTTTCTGGAAAATTATGTTCACATTATACAATCAATTTCTTTTGTGACTTTAGGTTCATCATTTAGGATAAGATTTATCTTAATCTTGAGCTATCTCAAAGTTAGGCATCTAATCTAGAATGGTCCTCTAGGTTTCCTCTGTAGTTAACACAGCAGAACAAACAACAAATGATTTTCTTTAAGATACTTGTTTAAACCGGAAGAGGTGAATCAGTTTATGAAAATACCTTTTCATCTCTCCATCTATAGACTGCAGAAATCTAACTTTGTCTACCTTTCAACAAGTCAGAAACACTGAGTCCTTTAGCTCTTTCCCTCCACTTCAAGAATTATCAGGACACAAAATTTTACCATACCTCATTTGAATTAGTCCAGGGAAAATCAAGCCTTACTTATGATGGATTATTCAAATAAAGATGTTAAAAAAGATATTTAGTCTGATGAATCTGGATTTTGAATAACTCTAAAAGGTGATGTTAGAAAGTTGTTAATAAAACTTCAAGTCAATTGAATTCTTTGTTTTTAGTGACATCTTATAGGCATACTTGTTTAATATTTCAAAGGGAAAGCAAACTATCCAAATGAAAATTAGGATATTGTGTCAACATAAAAATGAAAAGAATTCCAAAAGTTAACGAACATAATGGATTGGATTCCTTGGACAGAAATAGTGGGGAACAAACTGAAAATGATGAAGGATGGGTTACTTTCTAAACTCTTCTAGAGTTCTTATCTGGAAGACAACAATCTTAATCAGGAGCAAACAATGAAAGAGAGATCATCTAGATTCACAGCAGAAACAGAGAAGGTGTCTGAAGTTCAGTTCATCAAAAAACACTAAGTAAAACATCTTACTAGACCAAAAAAAAGTATTTTTATCCCTTCTCTTTATTCCCTCTCTTATTTATCTCATAATTCCCTCTTATGGAAGCCTTAACAACAAATAGGTTGGACACATGCTATAATGAATGCCTGCCTTGCACTAAAGCTGCCTTGTTCTTTCTTACGTTTCCCTGAGTATAAAACACACTGTGTTTTATGCTTAGCTATACTGTTTTTTTGAGTCAGAGACTGATTTATTTTCTTTTGTTTTTACAATGAATGAACACAATAAGACCTTGACTGTGAGTTTATTTCATTGATGCTATATCATCTAATGCATTATTTCAAAGAAGTTTCTAAAATATATATATATCTTATATATACATAGAAGGTCAGAAAGTAGGAACTTCAGCTTTCGTCTCTATTTCATCTATACTTGAGTCATTACTGAGCCCATAATAAGAACAATTTACCATATACTAATGCATGCTTTCATAGGCCCAGCCAGTAATAACACTTCATAGAAGTCATTCATAATCTGATTTTTTACAAAGCCTTGCTTTCATTCATTGTACCAGCTTTACTTTATTCTCCATGGTGAAGACAGGCTGTACAAAGGAGTTTGCAACCACAACCATCTCTAAGCAATTACTAGTTTCAGACAGAACCTTGCTCAGATACCAACATACTCTCACCCTTCTATTGTAAGGAAGGTGGGATTCAAAGTGGGAAAGAGAGCACTCAATAGCAAGTACCCACTGAAATCTAAAAGGGCAGAATGCATAACATTTGGTTGTCAGAATGATAAACTTCACATAGAGGTAGGCAACAAAATATTTAAGTCTTATGCAGAAGAGTCTCCATCTCCCCCCCCATCACTGGAGGGACGGTCAGAAAGCCACAGGCATGTGTTTTCAATCCATGTGTTTTACAGCATTTGGAAAGTGGATTTTATGGGGGGCTGGGGAGCTGTTTGATTCTCACCAGTCAAGTTTAGCCTGCCACCATTCCCACAGCCTAAACAGAAAATTCCTCTCTGTAGAGCCCATCACATCAGGGCTCTCAGTTCCAAGAGTCAGGGAGTTGATACCCAGCTTGAGCAGCCTGCTCTCAGAGAGCCCACGGTGTCGTGGTTAACCCCAGGCTTGGACAGCCTCGGTTGACGACTGTAGCTTGCAGTCATCCCACCTCAGGCCAAATGTCCTTGGGGACTGTGAAGTAAGCCAGGTACTTCATTATTAATTCATTAACATCTTTTACTGGTTCTCAGATCATTGTGGTAACAGAATTATTGTGACCATGAAAGCAATTTTACAACAAAAATAAAACTCGAGCTAAATTAAGCGTGACAGTGACCATAGAGAAAAATAACATTGCTAATGGAGCTCTTGCACTGCTCGGATTCCACAGACAACACTGGGACTGTAAAACAAGACTCCATTTGATTTTATACATAGCAACAACATCAAAACTGACAGAAACAAGAGCTGCGAGATAGAAACATACCAAAATCATGCTCATGTCAGAAGAGGTCTGGCTAATGAACTGAAGGCAGGAGGTCTGAAGCATTATGCTCAGCGCTAAGGTTAACCGCACTGTACATTCCCAAATATGTTTTTCTTAGCTCCATTTTGTTTCTAGTGAGCATCAAATTTAAATCCTTTGACTTAATCCCCAAAGACACTGCTCTAGGAATGGTTTTACTGCAGGAGGAAAACACAGAAGGGGTGGCACCATGTCATCATTTTCAGACATATCAGCGCTAGAGAATGAAAGCAGGGAAAATGGACCCAGGCACGCTAGCATCTGTCCCTGGCAGGTGGTAGGGTGCAGGACGTCTGCTTGCCTTGTAAGAAGGAGTCTCCTGCAGAAATATTGGTGGAATGAACCAAGTAGGCTGTCAGAGGTGTTAGCAGCCAGTTAACAGATGTTAGTATCCTTGTTTGAATGAAGCCTGTTGCAATACAGAGCTCTCTGTTATGAAGTTTTAATACAGAAATTGTAGCATGTAGGTTCAAATCAAAGACCTGATATGCTGGAACATGGAAATTAGAGAAGCAAGAACTGAGATTTAAAGTGATGCATATTAGTGTGTCACACAAATATTCCCTTCATGTAATCACTTGTCAGACTTCAAAGAATACTGTAAACCTGAAAAAATGATTACCAAGATAGTAGTAGTGTTTAATAGTAGTACCAGGCAGCACACTATAAAGAACATGAAATAAATTCTTTTATTTCAAAAAAGACTTAAATAGAGAAAGAAATGTCCGTCAGCAGTGACAGTTACCAAGGGTCAAACAGGCATACAAAATAGAGGAATTAAAAGAATATTTTTCAATTCTTAGAATAAAGCTGTCAGTACTATGATAAAAATGATAAATTTCAAATTTAATAACATGCAGTCATCCATAAACTGGGTTGGCATCAGTGGTGTTTTTGGAGGGAAAAGCAATAATCTCACAGATTTAAACCTGGAAGTATTTGCAAAAAATTGCTAACAAAAAGATTTTACAGCCTGAAATCTGAAGCAAAAAAAAAATAAATGAGAGAAGCACTGTAGTAATCATGGTTTTGCATGCATATGCCTATATGGAAACCCTAATGCAGAACATTTGTACACTTCTATAGATATTTTAGCTTTCACGAAAAGTACCCCAAGGGAGATTTCCAACACTTTAAAATTATCCACACCCTTAAGAAAAATCCTCAATTCCTTCTGTATATAGTCAGATTCAAGGAGAAATCCTGTAAAAAATAATGTGCCATATACTGACGTAATTCCTCATGCATATACACTCATCAGGAGCAAGTAGAGAAGGTTGTAAAATTGAGTTGAGGTATCTTTCTTTCCTTTTCTTTCTTTCTTTCTTTCTTTCTTTCTTTCTTTCTTTCTTTCTTTCTTTCTTTCTTTCTTTCTTTCTTTCTTTCTTTCTTNNTCTCTCTCTCTCTCCCCTCCATCTATCTTTTCCTTCACCCTGCATGTAAATAGGAAAAGAACAAACCAGAGAGAAGAAAAGAGAATTCTGCAATAAAAAATACATTTTTGAAGAACTACAATTATTTTTTCATCATTTCTTTTTTGTTTCTAATTTTTTTCCCTGGTTCTGTAACTCACCAGACAGTCACTTTCCACGCCTGCACCTCTTCAGTGACAGGATGCTCAGACCCTGTGCTGTTTGCCCGCTTGGGAAGAGGGCATCGTCTGAAGAAAAGAGAATCTCCCTCCCTGGGAGGCAGATTGCTGAGGAGCTGAGGTCCCACTGGTTTCATCTGTACACTCCTGTAGAGGCAGCAGGTGTGGTGATCCTCCACATCTACCTCAGGCTAAGGAGGACTCTTAACACGCTGTCTTTAACCAGAGGAGATTCTCTTGTATGTTTTTTTTTAACAAGGGAAGGATGATAAGAGCACAAAGTTGTCTACCTTACTTGGAAATGCTGTCCTCCACAGCGTCCTCCCCAAAACTACTTTGGGGAAGATATACTATGTCCATAAAAAGGATGAAGGAGCTGTTTCTGAACACACTACTCCGAATTCCTGCAAAGGTATTTCATTTTCTTTAGTGTATTAGTTGGCTCTGACTGCAGGTGCACCATGGCAGCAGTTGATGCACACACATATCAACATTAAGCACACCTCCATCTACCAAGACTAAGAGAGCTCCAAATACAGGCATAACATTTATCTTTGAAAGGATTTGCTAGTGTTAGAAGTCAACTGCAGGCTCAAAATCACAGAAGACAAGTTCACCTAAGGGCAAATTTTGACCCTAAGTGCATTACTTGAAAAAAGGGCTTTTGGGAGCAATTAAGAAATCAACATCTGCCAACAAATACATATAGTTAATTTCAGATGGAAGAATAGGGAGGAAGTGATATATTAGGTACCATTTTGTAATGACAACCACTGTACCAACGTGAGATTTTAAAGACACTCGAGAGGTCTTTTACAAACTAAATCTGATGTCCTTTATGTCATCAGAACAAATATATGGCACACAGAGGAAAAATCAGGACACATCAGAAACTAAGTGATTAAGTAATGATGCTCAGATCACAATCTCTGTGTGATGTTGCAGAAACATGAAGAAAACAAGAGTATACAATATACTATTTCAAATTGAAGGAAATAATTATAATTAACTACTGACGTTTAAAAAAAATGCAAGTTTTTTATTTAAGGAAATCTATGCTTCAAGTTCATATGAAGAGTTAGAATGCATTGTAACAAGAACCCCAGTGGGCATTTGAGAGCTATGTGTTACCATTAAAATGCCCAATAGCTTTATTAATGAGGTCAGTAACATTCAACCAGAAGGTCTATTCCCTGAGGAAAGACAGCTGCTTTTCTGATTTGGTTAGCTTGACCAAAAGCTTGTTTTCACCAAATTATAGATGCAAGGAAAAATTATGCAGAATGACCTTCTGCATAGTCTTGGCCAAATGACTCAGGAAGGTGTATTGTAACTAGAACTTCGGCATCAAGATTTATTTTTAAAATTTCCAGAGATAGAGATATTTTTGAGAAGTTGTGAGAATTTCCCAGTATTTTTCATTAACATTTTAAACCATCATATTTCTTCTGTATATCACATATTATTATTACATTGCCCCTATCATATTACTCATAAATGTTCCCATTTTTATATTACTAATAATCCTTCACATTTTATTTTAGGGTGAATTTTATTTTAGGGTGAAATACTAAGCTGTGCATAGTCTCGCTCTTTCTTATTAGTATTTAGGTTTAGATATAAAAGCTAAGGATTGTATTAGCAACTTCTTGAGAACAGTCAGAGCAAAAGGTCCAAGACAAGAGTGAACTGTCCGTACTTATATAGCATGTCAGTCGCTGGTCTGTTTAATCTCTGCTCCTGAAGAGAGTCATGTACTGTAACCATGACCTACCTTTTAGTTCTTCTGAGCATGCTTTTCCTCTTTGGGCATGAAATAGTTTTGTACAATATAGGCTAGTTCTTCTCACCAAGCTGATATAGGAATTCCCGGCTGATATCTTATGCCTCACCTAATCCTTGAATAATGTGTAACTAAAACCAGTGATGATTTCACATTCTTTCCAAGCATTTATGATAATTTTTATATGTCTGGGACGAAGAATCATTCTAACTCAATGCATTTTAACAAAAACCCCTCTCCTATGCCAGTAATGAATCCCAATTACACACACACATTTAACTGTTTTTTATTACATTTAAAATATATCATTTGCATCACTCCTGTTTCCTAAATGAAACCACAATGCTGTAATAATTCCAATATTTAATATAAGTTTAAATATACCATGTCATTAATAATCTTTCTTCTGAAAGAGAAATATTACAATTTTAATATGAATAAGTCCCTTTCACAAGCTCGTGTTGGCTATTATTAATTTCACTGCCCTACTTCAATTCTATATTAATTGATTGCTATGATATCATTTATCAAAGCTATGATGACAGGTCCATGAATTATTCAAATTTTTTCCATACCCCATTTTTAATCTTGGCTTGACATTAGCTTTGATTGGATTTTTCTCAGTGATCCCTGGTTTACTGAAAATAAATATGAATAAATCAGACAGCTCCCAAGCCATATCTTCTAAATCTCCTGGGTATAACTTTTTTGGAACAGTAATTTTAAAATACCTTAAATTCACTAAAGACTGTGTGGTTCCCAGTTAAGAGTCTAGCGGAAAAGAAAGTATATATATATACCATTGTCCATTACAAGCTTGTTTTTTTCTATATAGTTCTTTTATCCTAAAGGTAAAATAAATAATAAGTGAATTAAGTTGGATTTTCTGCATTTTTATTCAATCTTGTGTCATTATCAGTTTTAACTAAAGTATTATTTTTCATCATTTAGGGCATATCATTTGAAAAGTATATCTGTTATAAGGGAAGAAATTATTCCACTTCTCCTTTACACCAGGTTATTATGTTTTTGATTTGTCTTTTTTTTCTTAATATCAACTTAGACTTTTTCTCCAGAATATTGTTTTTGAGGAATTCAGTAAAGTTTTCTTTTAGTTTTTCAGTTATGAATCATATTTTTTGTTTTTTAATTTTCTTTTGGATTATTTGACTCGTAATTGATTTCGGCTTTGTGAAACTGAAGTTGCTTAAGGCAATACATGTTTATTTATATGAGATCATTTGCCTCAGTTCTTTTGCAATCTTTATAATGTAAGCAGCTACTAAATTCTAACTTTAGGATTTATTGTTTTCCCTATGACAGAATGAGAAGTAATAGAATTTTCCATATTGACTACAACAATTTTATTTAAAAAAAATCATCTATTATTTCCAAAAATTATGATGTTTTAATATTGGCAGCAAGAGAGCATGAGCATCTAGTCAGACTGAATTCCTCCATGATAATGCAGCTTCTTCCTTCAGTCTGTAATTCTGTTGTCAGGTGTAATTTGATGATTAATACCAGCTGCTGCCTTACAAACCATATTCTGTGGTGTCTGTTGGTAACTCATCCCAAATAATCAGTGAAATGAAAAAACTATGCAGAATGTAATTTTCCTTTTCCCCAAATAGATTAGAGATGGTGATTTTTAATATTTTCAACATGCAAATCTTCTCATGAGGTCTCATTAGCAGTGCAAGGCAAATTTTACCTTTCTCATTTTCCGTTAGCAAAACACTTTTCTGCCTAGTGTTCCCTGTGGAAAGGGAGATCTCTCTGCTGAGCTGTGAAGAGACTCAGACCACATAAATTCTACTGAAGCCCAAAGTCAGGTTGCGTTCACATGTCTCAAAAGAACTCAGATCATCTATTCTCAAGCACCTAAAATTATTCAGTAAAAGCTTTTTGAGTTTATGCATATTAAAACATGTAAAATAGCACCATGGAGTATTTTGCATTGGAGGGCATGTCCAGCTCTGGTGCTGTTCGGCAGTGAAATGATTCTAGAATTTAATCCAAATTCTCATAGGAAAACAACCATAGGAAAACATCTGCTTATAGGACCAACAATCTTAAAAAAAAATCAAGCCCAGTGCAAAGCTCACCCTCTTTGATTACAAAACAGCACACAGAAACATAGAAAAAGTTTACTTTGGAGAAGTAAAAGGAGTTTGGAAACCAAATCTTAGGTTTTCTTTAGCATTAAATGTTTTCAATCCACTTTGCAAAAGATCAAGGTATTTAACTGCCAGGCTAGAAAAGGACTGTTTTCCAGTATCAATTTTAAAGGTGGGACAATACCGTTGTACCACCATTGTGTCAGAGATACTATAACTGACCCAAAGAAACACTGAAACAGGATCTTGATGCAGTAATTAGGCTTTTTACTAGGACCATCCAAGGAAGAGGTAGAAGGACCGTCTGTTAGTTTCATTCCCTAAATGCTGGAGTAAGATCAGCCCAGGAAGGATAGCACAGGTAGCACAGCTGTGTAGCTTAGTTTACCTAAAAAAAGAGGAGGTGATATATGCAGAATTTGGGCCAACTCTGTCATAAGAGACAAATATCACATCTTTCTATGGGCTCGTTTGGGTAGATTAGTAATTCCACAAACATTGGTAGGCAATGCAATGTATTATACTATTTATTTATTTATTTGGAGCTTTCTAGATCTCCACTGTTAAGGTTACTCAATGTTTTATTTTTGTGGACTCACAATCAAAAGAAAACCTCACAGAAACCACATGTATGTAGATCTGCTACGTATCATGGGTCTTGCCACTAGTCTGTAGCTCACAGTTCTGAGCTTAAAATGGCACAGTCAGTAGGCTGTGAAAGATAAGGCCAACACATTTTCTCTTGAACAGGCTTATTTAAAAAGCCAAAAAATCAGTAAAGGTATGTGTATGGTCCTGAACACCCCAAACTGCCCATCGTGTAAAGCAGTATGAAACTGCCAAAGTGTGACCATATAGGAGAAGGAAGGCAGTGCTGCAAGACAAGGCTAAAACAAGGGGGAAATCCACCACCAAGGAGGGTCCCACCACATCTCCATCAGTATTTGTCACAGACATGGCTTGTGATCACAAACAGGACTGTGATACACATCCGCCCCCACTCCGCAAGACATAAAGCAATGACACAGAGGGGCGCAAAAACCCTGATGCATCCGGGAAAGAGTGATTTCAGAGTGGGGAAGGCAATATAGTGCACAGGCCAAGGATCCGCTCCGAAGCCCTGGAATATTTCAAGTACATGTTATGTTTTCCTGGACCCCAAGTGTCTCCTAAACTCAAGCACTTTAAGAGATGACAGCACAAACACATCTGGGACAATCAAACACTCATGTAAATGCATACTTACAATTTCCCTTTCCGCAAATACACTTTTAGATGGAATTTGAGATAAGAGTTTCTAAAGGAGAGGGTGAGTAGTATCAAGGGAAACTCTCTATTTATATTCAAATGAATGTTCAAAGATCTTTTCTGTGGTATTCAACACTTAAAATAAAACTGCAGCCATCCTTGGAAATTAAACCACTGGTGAAAACTTGTGTTTGCAATGGAATAGACTAAATGAAATTATAGAAGTAATGAATATAATTAAAAAGTATTTATATATATATATATATATAAATATATATATTATATATATAATTAGTCCAACCATGCTATAGTGAGGCTAGAGATGTTTTAACAAAGAGAGAACATTATTTGATTACAAAGCAATAAGACCAGAATTTATTTGATCAAAAGGTCTTGAGAATGAAAGTCACATCACAGAGCCTGTGTCACTGGTGTGTTTCACAAACATAGCAAACGATAGATAAGGGGTGAGACTGATTCGGGCTATATGGCATTTTTATTGATAATTTTTTAAGACAATGTATACTTTGTTAAATGTTTTGTCCCCATTAAAAAGAAGGCTCAGAATTTACCATCCAAAACTATTCCCACTCAATTCTGCCTAGTGAGAAATGCAAACACTGGCGCATATGTGGTAATTAAGTACAGATGTGATTATTTGACAAATAATCATAACAAATAATTGTCACTTCCTTGTTTATAAACCACTAATTTAAAACATGTGTGTACTGACCTAACCTCACTAGTGCACCCTTTGCCAGTGTGGGGAGAGAGGAGGGAGAGAGGTTCAAGCTGTTATCTTTTCTGTAAGAAAACTAACCTTTTGTTCCCTGCTTATAACTTTCTATTTCACACAGTTATTCTTCTCAGAAGTTTCAAACTGGCTTCTGTTTTCCAACACTTGTCATAAGAAGCCACTTTAGGAGAGCGGTGTGGGAGGACACATATACCAGACACAGTGTAGGTGTGATGAGACCGTATCACCTCCATGTACTAGAGACAATCATTTACATTATTAGAATGGTGCACTCTTTCAGACATGCTGAATATACAGGTATCCTTTCAGTCAGAAGACCCCTAGTCCTAGGTAAGTAAAAGTTTCCTTTAACTAACGTAAGCAATATTTCCTGAGCCAGAACTTGACTGTCTCATCTCGCGGTCTATGCCTGCACTTACCACAAGCCGATTATGAACTGGGCATGCAAGAACGCCCATGGCCAGACCAGGGGATCCGTATTTGTACAGCTGTACATCTATTGCCTTGAGGTTATAAAAGGGTTGTGGAAGATGAGCATAGAAACCTACAGGTAAAAGAAATGTGTAGCAACACACTCAATAAGAAATAAAACATTTTAAAGACATCTCAGACTATCTTCTCCCTCTGTCCATTCAAAACCCCTAAACTTTTGGCTTGTTCATGAGTTTGACTTGTTCCAGGCATGAATCAAAAGTTGGAATTTAAGAACTCCTTCTGTCTTCATAAGAGCCAATGAAACTAATTTGTTTAAATATTAAACGTAATTTTTTAAATAATTTTTCCCATGTATATCAATAAAACTGAAGGTAATTTCACTTAATGATGTTATACCAAAGATAAACAAGCAGTGACATCAATAATGATTAAGATGGTATATTTTTGGCTTGCATATGTCATGTAACTATGTTTACTTTAAAGTATATTGTTTATATATACTGAAAAATGTTAAACCAGGTCTTCAAACAATTTAATTTAGGTTCTCAATCAAATGCTGGTGTGGAGTCTTGAGGAAAAAAAAAGGCTCTTGGTGAGTGTTTATGTAAAAAAACACTGTTTATATTTTAGCTTCCCATCAGAATCTGTAGTGTAATGTTTACAGTAAGCAGCCAAAAAGTTGTATAATTTGATCACCATGAACAATACCATTTTAATTAATTATTACAACTCTCTGTCATATCAGCATTGTGAGAAATGGAAATAAAAGTGGGCTTGTATCATCACAGCTTGTGGACATTTCTTCTTTCAATTTCTCTCTTTTTCAGTAGATATTTAATGCAATATAATACAAATCCTAGTTCTAGTAAGTGATCAAATTTGAAAACAATAGGTAATGCACTTGTACTAGCTAAGATCATGCATAATCATTCAATTCTGAATGTAGGGAGGAGATGCAGAACTTTGCCCTGCCACTTTTTGCGTTCTTTAGCAGCTGCAGCCACTGCCAAGACCCCCATATTTTGGTGACATTGGGGTTGTTCCCCACATAGAGCAGAGCAGAGGCTTGTGGGGACGCTCCAGAGGTGTCATGGAAGGGGGACTGGTGCTTCCCATGCACCTGGTTGCCCCAAGTGCACCACGGACCCCTCCCAGTCCACATGCCCACATTGTCTCCCAAAGAAAACTAAAACACACAGGAAGAAGAAAAACAAAGAGATTTCATCTTAGCATGGAGTTAGGACTGAGGATATTCTGTTCACAAAACAGTCGGAATGGGGAGACAAAATGTGAACTGCACTCTTCCAGTCCACAAGGACACAGTCTGATCCTTCTTTCTTGGTATGTTGTGGGGCACAGGTGAGTCCCAGTGCCTTTGTATTTGCTAAGAATGATAAAGAATACAAATAATGTGCTTTTCAGAATGAGCTGCTACACATTTCAAAACACTCTTTTCAGCCATGACAGAAAAATATGTATTTAACTGATCCCTCCTGGTAGTTTCAAAGAGCAAAATCCATGCAAGATGAGAGAAACGTATTCCTTTGGGAAACTTCTCAGTCCTACTCCTGAATTTAAGCGATGATGGTTGAAACTTTCCTTGGCTGCACTCTCAGTAGTTGTGCAGTCTCATAGTTCAATCTTCTGGCCAGTATATAAAGCTACTCTCATGGATATAGACTGCAGAAAGAGCCTAACTCTGTTGTTTTTACAGGAGCAACAATACCGTTTTCAGAACCTGTTCACACAGGAGAAATATAGCATTTTGTTCAGAAACTATTCCCTAATTTTAATTCTGAGGGGATGGTCTAATCCTTCCTTGCAACATTCTCTTTACATATTTGAAAAGGAAGTTACTCCTGGATCAGAAAGGCCAAACATATTCTTGCAAGAATTCCCTTAAGAAAAACTGGCACTTGTCTGCTTTACTGCCAAGCATCTGCCCCAGAGCTGACTATTAGGAGCTCTGGCTCAGTAACTGAAATGACCAGGACACTAATCTTGTATGTAGGAGCACAGGTAGAACCACAGAAACAATCACGTAGGAAAGGACCCCTGGAGACCATCAGGTCCAACCTCCTCCCCAAAGCAAGGTTAACTATAACTGTCCCATAGCTGAACTATACTTCAGCTACTCTCCTACATGGCATTCCACCTACAATACCTTTTTCCTTTCCTCCCTCTTTTCTTTTTTCTCTCTCTCCCTTTGATTTATTAT
Organism: Crypturellus undulatus; assembly: GCA_013389825.1. Taxonomy (NCBI): domain Eukaryota; kingdom Metazoa; phylum Chordata; class Aves; order Tinamiformes; family Tinamidae; genus Crypturellus; species Crypturellus undulatus. The sequence continues at coordinate 1,078,496 of VWPW01022716.1, forward strand.
TCCATGATTCTGCTTTAACCCCATGGTGCAGCCCACCCTAGAAGCAGCAGTGAAAGCCCAACTAGACAGCCCGGATTGCAACCGAAATTGTGGAACCGAGCCAGACTAGCAAAAACAGTGGCTGTGGTTGGCCTGATACCTCAGACCTTGCACCACGACTGAGCAGCTGCTTTAGCTCCTGAGAACTTCCATAAATCCCCATTACCTCACCTGCTACTGCCTAACCTCTCCTCCCTTCTCACCTCTGCCTCTTTTATTAAATAAGAAAGAGACTAAAAACAACCCTCTGCTTCAAAGAACTTAATACAAAAATATTTTTCAAAGTACTTAAAAGACTCATTAATGTAGTTGTTTTAATCTTCTCTGCTAATAAAGATTCCCAGGTTAAGAGCCCCTAGCCAAATCTCTGACCAAAAACCAAATAAAACAAACAAACAAACAAAAACAACCTGGGTGAATCTTGAATTGGTCAGCTTCATAACCTTTTATCTTTGAATTCCAGCACATTCTGTACATTTTTCCCTCCTGTATAACCCCCAAAATATGTTTTTGTTACTTGGTATTAATATTCCAGGCAATTTACCATAGGAATTAGCAATTCAAGTACTCTTTAGTTAAATCCCTGAGATACATCTAGCAGTTGTACAATGACAAGTTCATGCTAACACCTTTTACACTCTGGGTCCATTTACTCCATTAAAATTACTACTTCAGAGTTTGTTTTTTCAAAACACTTTTATGTGTTTTTAAATATGCCATTTAAATGCATACATTCAAAGGAGATATTTTGCCCACTTTATTCAATAAAGAGAATATAATTTTCAGAATGAAACAAATACATTTCCTCAAAGAAAAATTTCTATGAAAAAAAAGTATGTCCTGGAAATTATAGGCTGTGACTTTCTGGAGTTTTCCCTATATAACCACAAGAATTAGTTCCAATAAAATCATTTAGGATAACCAGATCAATATAAATTGTTTTCATTCAGAAAGAAGAGGATGGAAAATATCCCTGTTCCAAAATTAACTCAGAAGAAGGAAAATGATACTGATGTCAAATGTCTGTCCTTCTCAGTTCCCTTCTATCTCTGATCCTAGCATACTGAGACTTGTGATTTTTCTCTGTACAGCAAGGATCAAGGAAAGAGATGATCTTGTTCTGCATCCCAGCACAATCAGAGAGGAAAATTCCACTACGGAGATCAACTTCTTGCTGCAGGAAAGACAAAACCAGTGAAAGCAGGAAGTAGTAGATTGATATAGTGAAAAATAAAAAGCTACAGAAATTTACTTTTCTAGTGTACACTCCTGGGCAACAAGAAATGAGTAAACTCATCCATACTATCTACATCAGAGGTAGATCATTTAATTTACATACATACCCTTGACCTACTAGGATCTTGTCACCAGGAGGAACTATTCTAGATGTGGGTGACAACAGGGTGCAAGACAAACACACCACATTGAAAAGCTGAAGTTACAAGACTTTTCCCAGCTGTTCGGATTGTATAGCAGCTTGCTAAGGTGCCCCCACCTGATATGATAGTTTTTCCTTGATTAATTTAGGTAGAACTGATCTTTATCAAATGGAACTCTCAGATATCTCTCCTAACTTTCAGAGAACTATTTTAAGGGGTGGCAATCCAGAAATAATAATAGTAATTTTTTTAAAAAAAAGGTTAGTACTCCTCTCAGAATTTCCACTGAAGAATAGCATTACTTAGCCAGATCTCATTCTCACTTGCTTTTCTCAGTTTGCATAGTTGATTCTTGTAGAAAAGATGAAAAATGAGATGTTCCTTTCACTCATGTCTCACTGAAGCAGTCAGCATTTCAAGCTGTCTTCTGCAATCCAATTACAAGTTTGTCTCAGAAAACAAAGGAAAACACAACACATCACCAACACACACACAAAAACTAAACCACGATCAATCATACTGAAGGCTCAGGGTACATGGTTACCTCGTTATAAAAGCCTTAGCACCTTGCATGTCAACATCTCCTTCACGGTGACTCCCCTGTGTGCAACTTGTTTCTTGAAAGCTCAGCTGAAATTTTTTACATTCCTTTAGACTAGGGTTCACTCTGTGAGTGAAAGAGCTCGTTTACACTTCCTCTTACAGGTCAGAAGCAACAGGCCTGGAGAAATTTATGCATCTTAGGTGACCTACAGAATGAGAAAAAAACTTACTGCAAAACCTGTGTAAAAAATCATTGGCATGAAGGACAATGATATTGGTTAACATACATTCCCTTGAAGGTTCAGCAACTTGTTTAGAAACTAATTTGTAAATATAACATATCTTTCATACATAAAGAAATGAAAGTCGTGCCATATACACATAGGAAGAAAAGAACTTGTGGTTTATCCATGACAAAATGATTTTAGAAATACATGAGTATATCACATTTTTAATAGCTCCCGAGTATTTCAGTTATTCCAAAATTTAATTATTTTCTCTCTTTGTTCATGGATTGGTCAAAATACAATCTCAGTTTATGTACTGTGTTTGTTACATTAAAATTCTTGCTGTGTGACTTTAGGAATATCATCATGATTGGTAACAGACAATTAACAGCTAAGTAACAGTCAACAAAGATGCCTCACTGACCGTATCCAAAATCTTACTCAAGTATGAGCAACTTTATGTTTGATTTATCTTTTTGTAAATCTATTTTTCCCTTTTACAAGGAGAAAATAGATTGATCTCAGAGGTTAGATAAGAAATATCTACAGGAACCTATTGAAAGGGAGGTTAACAAATCAAATTGTCTTCCAAGTACAGTTATTATTGATTCATCATCAAAACATTTACATTTAGGGAAAAAAGAAAAATAAAGGAGATGAAAACCACAAGACTATATAGCAGTTTTGAAAAAAAAAAATCTATGTTACAGCAAACTACAAGTTGAAAATGACAAGATAATAGCATGTTCCTCCTTTCGGAAAAATGTAGAACAGCTGGAGAGACTCCAGAAAAAAGGGACAAAGGAATCTTGAAAGATTCTTCAGCAAGGACTGGTTGAAAGAAATAGAACCACTTAGACTAAGACAAAGAAGACTGGAGGAAAGAATGTATCATACTAGTCTTTCAGTTGGTAGAAAAGAGGAACAGTGATTTCATTGAAGGCTCTTCCATTAACCATGTCTTTTCTAGTGGTAAACATAGTGAAAGTAGCTTGCCTGGACATGCTGGGATGATTGCATTACTGCAGTCTTTAAGGGTAAGTCAACAAGGGTCAGGAGTGACACAGGTAAAACTAAGCCAGGAGAGGAGCACTTGTTAGCTGTGAAGTTCTGTGATTACATATTCCTCACCTGTAAAATGAATGATGCTGACTACTCCATTCACTGCTTTGTGATCTATGATCAAAAGCAGTAGGGCATGTGCTCTGAAACATTAAATAGCATACCAAGTTAGAAATTTCCATCTAGAGGTTGTTCAATACAACTGTCTTTGAGTGTGCTGAGGGAATAGTTACTCTGTATTCTTTCAGTTCCTCAATAAACAATTTTGAAAGAAGAATAATGACCAAAAATGACGAATAACAGAACAAAATAAGCTGTGACTGCTTATTTTGTGACTGCTGTGAATACTCTTTCTCTTTGAAAAATGAGCTTGTTTGCATGTGAATATGGGCATTGATACAAATAAAAACCATTTATCAAAATCTTATGTGAAAAGAAATCATTGTAGGGTGTTTTTTTTGGAAGAGAATACATTACAAAATGGGTGAAGCAACCTCTACTTCTGATTCCATCCATGCTTCTTAACTGCCTGCAAGCTTCAGCTATCTCTACCGTAAGATATGCAGGCAGAACCGCCAAGTTCACCACCGATGCAGGCACCATTCAGCAGTCAGTTGTACTAGCTAAACCAGGTAGAGGTCACCAAATTTCATCAATTCATTAGGATGAAAAGTGGCTGAGCTAAATTTTCCCCCACTGACATGCTGGTTTTATTGAAGAAGTTATGTACTCACAAACCTGCCACTTTATGAAAGTGCAACACTCTTTTCATCTTGTGTTACAGCGCTAGGGTCAGTTCTGGTTCAGTAATCTAAAGGAAAATCTATCATTACATATCTAAGAGTCACAGTGAAGTGTGTCATTTTGGCTCCCTTTTTTGATGTCTTCAGCCTTCTGTAAGACTCATTCCTATTTTTCTTATCAGCGCTTATTTATCTCATGTTTCACTTGGGCTGAGATGCTCTTCATTCTGTCGTTACCTCTACTATCCTCCCACAGAATAGCCATTCCTGGGCAGCTTTTCATTTCTGTTTAACTCGAGCCGTTGGTAATTTATAAATGTGATAGTTGCTTTCAACAGAACTGAACTATTGGGCACAGCATAACATGTGTCGGGGGACATCTACAGGCTGATTCTTGCCATAGAAAATTAATGGAGACGAACTGCTAGGCAAGTCAAGGACATCTCCATCACACCTAGGTTATCTCCCTTTTCCATTTAATCGGTCAATCTTGAAAAGTCATCTACCCACTCCAAAAAGAAAAACAATAATTCCTCTATTCCACATAACATATAGGCTATTCCACTCATTCCAGTAAAATAAAGACAATTATCTGATCTGGAAATACTACATGTTTTTCAAATAACAATATGATGTAATGTTACAGCTCTTATGTCTGAAGATTTTTGATCAGTTAGATATCATTTCACAAAACAAGAGAAATACTTGAAATATCTGAAATATTCCCCCCTCCAAACCAACATTTTTGTATGCAATGCTCTAAGTATCATGGCTGTGATGTAAGCAGTAGGTAAGTTTAACAACAGAGGTAGTTAAAAATACTTATGAATGTTGTTACAACTTTTTCTTTCTTTTTGCTAACTTCAAAAAGCCAAACAAATTAATGACAGAAAGGTAGGTCCGCTTAAGAGGGCAAGAATATAGGACACAGGAGGTTAGGACTCAGTTCCCTAATCAACATAAGATAATCTGTTTGACATTTTTCCCTACATAAGTCACTTAAATCTATCTGTAAACTCAATTTCTCTTACGTAAAATGGATACATCTCTTCCCACCCTATAGGGATGCTCTTAAGAACAATGAGACACTGAGAATCAGATTTGCAATTCAGCTTACGAGCTCCTGATGAATCCAAAGACCCAGTGAAGAACAGTAGATATAACTAGCCTATAAAAAATACATTTTTAAATGTATGCAGTGTATCATGCTTATTTTTTGTGCAAAAGATTTCATAGACCTGCAGTTACAGACTACTCTGTAAGTCTTATGCCTGGAAAAATCCTGTGGCATCCATGTTCCCTCAAAGGCCAGCATGACCTGCCTCATTTATAGCATAACTTTGCTGCAAGGAACATTCAGCTGCCGTGATGAGACATTTGGCTTACCTGCTCTCCAGTTTCCAAACTGTTTAATCATACATCACTTCATTCAAGTGATGATTCAAGTCTTTCAGTCGTCACTGCCAAGAGCTCCCCCAGCTGGGAGAGTGGGCAAGGCAATTTCCTAATGCAGTACCCTCAAGCACTAGCACTTGCTATGGTCAACGTGTTGTCTTCCATTACCTTCACAGTACCTGAACACCTAATGAGCTTCATTCCTAGATAAAGCAGTTGCAAATGAACCAACACCCACCGCCACTAAACACGGTAAGTCCCTGCTATTGCCTGCTTAAACTCTAGCNGCTCTCCAGCTTCCAAACTGTTTAATCATATATCACTTCATTCAAGTCCTCTTTCGGCCGTCACTGCCAAGAGCTCCCCCAGCTGGGAGAGTGGGCAAGGCAATTTCCTAATGCAGTATCTTCAGGCACTAGCACTTGCTATGGTCAACGTGTTGTCTTCCATTACCTTCACAGTACCTGAACACCTAATGAGCTTCATTCCTAGATAAAGCAGTTGCAAATGAACCAACACCCACCGCCACTAAACACGGTAAGTCCCTGCTATTGCCTGCTTAAACTCTAGCTTGCACTTAAGAGCTAAGAAAGTAGAGAGATAAAGTTTGTCACACAATAAAATTTTCAGTAACGAAGTTGAGCATTTTTTTTCCCTAAGACGGAAGGCATCCAGCCTTGATATTATCCTGCATACTTGCGACTACAATAAAGGGTAAAACTGCATTTATAACAGTGAATAGATCAGTGCTAATCTCTGCTCTGACAGCTTGTACCCAGATTTCAGCAGCTCTGCTGCGAGAGTGCCAAGCAACTAGCGCAGATGAGGTTCGTGTGCTTTCAACAGATGTTCATGACACAGTGCTTGAAGTGCCTATGCAGCACAGCTATTGCCAGCATTTCTTTTCACATTTTCCAGCTTTGATAATATTTTCCAGACCTTTGCTTTCTGTTTCTTCGAGTGTCTCATATATTCAAGTGGGTCCATGCAGGTGAAGCAGCACAAGAGGCTGAAGGATGTGGGTTTTAGACTAGATGGCCTTTGTAGGTTAGAGACATCTCCTTCCTGTGACTGCATAGTGCCAAGGTCATTTACTTATACCCCATCTTTATAAAGACTGAACTCATGAACTAAAACATGATCAGAGGGAGTCAAGGATGACAAATAAGGAGGAAGGGAGAAAGGAGGTTTTGGGGAGAAGCCCTTAGCAGACTCTGGGAAACTCAGTTCAGGTTTGTAAAACACACAATAGTTTTTTGATGCTCTGTTAAATACCCTATTTCTTTCCTAGGTCTAGAAGAAAAATATGAAGAAGTACAAATTAATTTTCAATTTGTAGTGAAAGACTCTAGTCAACCAGGATAAGGTATTATATTTTGCAGTTTTCCCAGAAACATTGCAGAACAGTTTTTAAAAGCCAAAGAGGAATTATTATTTTATGCTATGCTCATCAAAGACATATCCAACCATAACTTAGTTGTTTGTTGACCTTTTTCTCATGATTATTCACTTCCCTTTCAGAAATATTTCATTTTTGTGTGGTTTCAACTTAGTTTCCTTACTGTTCTTGTTGAAACACAGCAAATATATGTGGAAGAAGAGAATAATAAAATACTTCGAAGTGAAAGTTGAATTAAATGAAGAGTTGTGATGTTTCTTAGTTCCTTCAAAAATATACTTCACAACCTTAGACCAACCTTCAGAACATTGTTTTAGAAATGAGTTTTAACTCACATAACTAAATGTATATCTCCTTAATAGCAATCCACGCTGGACAGATTAAATTCCATCATTAAAATCTGGGTCAATTTTTTAAAATAACAGTAATTTCTGTATGAAAAATATTTAGCTGTGCCATGTAACCATATATATAGTGAAGCCATTCCTATCTCAAAGTTTTCAGTTGGCAGACAAATTCTTCTGTACTTACTGAAAAATAGCAAACTTTCATATGCAAAGATCTCAATTGCTAAATGAAACCATATTCATTATTTACTTGGCTGGGAATCTAGAAAGTGACAGCCTTCTACTAATCATACAACAGTATAAGAGGAACATAGCAGGAAGGGTGCCAATATGAGAACTACGATGCAGTTCCTAAGCAGCTGAATTTCCTGTCAAGCTGTGATAGTGTCAGAGGGCCAATTCACAAGTTGGGACATGCTCTACCTTTAAATTTAAAAATCAAATTAATTTTAAAGGTAGTTGTGGGTTTTTTTTTTTCCAGATCTTCCAACATGACATTTAGGAAATAATTTCTATTTTATATAGCTGTAAATATTCTATCCTGAGACATCACAAAACATGATGTAATATCTGCCATGGTTCAAAAATTCAGAATAGGGAATTAGTGTGTATCAAATTTCACTGTTAAGATTTCAGCAACTATGAATTCCAGTGTTTCCTAACAGCATGCACACTGCAGTTCTCAGAGGAACACTTGTCTTCTGAACATTGCAGTGTCAAGTTAGACAGGAGAGCAGGTTGACAAAATGCTCTGTCATTTCAAAAAATGCAATTATGGGAAAGACAAGTGAGAAGAAGTCAGTCTATAAAGACAAACAGACACCCTTACAGGGTCAGTCAAGCACTAGCCAAAGTCAGTTCTGCTTCTGTTAGTTTTGTGCCTCATGAGAGAAAACATCAAACATGCCTTTGGGTAACAACTTCTCTGCCTTGTATCTCTATCCTCTCCTGACACAGAAGTCCAGCACTGAGTGTGAACCAATGCTGACAGTCTGGATCCAGAAGGTGTTAGCCTAAAACTTCATGACTTCTAGGACACGCATCAAGTATGTAGTATCTCTTCACAAAATATTGCAGAGAGTCACTATCAAAGGCTAAGGTTATGATTCTGTATCTTCAATTTTAAAGTCATACTAAGGAGACAGAAAATAATGGTTTTCTAGATTATCTCTGATGGGGGTGAAAGCCTTCTGCTCTTTTTTTCCATTTTTTTTCCCAAGTAAAACTTTTGCCTGTCAGTCTCAGTCATCTTAGACATGCCCCTCAATCTGAGTCCCTCAGCAGATATAAAGTTGACTAATGTTCCATCAGATACTTACCTTTTTATAATAGCCAGCTTGATAGGTTTCAAGGCACAGCAGACCTCCTTCTCAAAAGACATCAGCTACTGTATATTCGCAGGGGATACCTGTCTGCAACAGAAAAGGAAAGACTAGTGCGGTCTGGTAACACAGCTTGCCTCTCACACCCGAAAGCCAACGTTAAACTTCCATGGCAGCACTGACTATCAACACTATCCCATAATCTATCACCTCGCTTTATTATAGCCAGTCTTGTATAGACAGTTTCCTGATCATCTGTGATGAGAGTTATGAATGAGCGTCCAGCCACTAGGCTTTCCAATACTCAATAACTTCCTACACTCTTTCCTCAGACTGAAACCTCTTTGCACAAGCCCTCCACCAAACACCTGTCTTCTTCAACCTCCCTCTCTGTCGTCTTCACAGAACAGGGCCTCAGCCACTTGACTAGTAAAGACAATTCACTTTTCACAAAATACATGCTCTTTACCTCACTTGATTTCCCTGCTTGAAGGGAAGTGAAAATCACAGCACTATGTGAATTCCTGAAGCAGACACTATGAGCGGACTAGGTTAAAGATCACATCAGCTAGTTAATCATCAAGCTAGCAGTGTCGAAGGGCATCATCTGAAATGATTGCTCATCTACATCACTTGATAGCACAGGTCATCTGAATTCTGAGGTAAGATCCTGAACACAAGACATAAATACAAAGCTAAATACGTAGAAAACTGATAGAGAATTCTCAAGTAAAAAAAAATCCAAGTAGATGGGATTGTTTGCCAGGTTAACAAGATGGCTTCATGTGAAGATAGCATGTGTAAAGGAATGCTACAAGAAGATGCAGGGAGAGGCCATGGGTACAGGGAGGGGAGTTACATCTCAAGGAGTAAATTCATTTGCAACAGGGACCATTGTAAGACATGGGGACTTGGTATCTATTCTGTTAAATTATTAGAATGGTCTCTGGTGTCTCCCCCTTTCTCACACATGTCTTAGGCGCCAGTAGGCCATGCATCATTCCACATATGCAGCTGCCCTGCAAGTGGTCACCTTTTTTTGAGGGAGGGGCAGAGTTTAATAAAGTGAACAAAAACTGTTCCACATCAGTCAGAGAATGGACATGGACACATTTAATTTATTTGTTTTGATGTAACAGGAGTGGTTGAGAAACCCATGGATTACAGCACAAGGTAAGAGCAACAAGGCAGGAAAGCTGCCAAGGGCAGAAAGCTGAGCTGAACAACAGGAGACACAGATGCATCCTGCTGCATCCAGCACTCTCAGCTGCACTCACTTTCCTCCAAGGCGGAGCAGACTCAATCAATTAAAAGCCTTCCTCCCTTTGCTGAAGGCACAACAAGCTAAATCCAAATGATCTCCCCAAAATAGTATTTCCCATACACAGGATTTGCCCCAGAATGCAGTTGCCCTGTGCAGCTCTGCCACTTTCATTTTGAATTGGTTCATGCATCACCAGAGTACCCAGCTTGGGAACTCTATTTCACACATCATTAATCCTGCCCTGGGATAGGAAAATGGACAGGATGACCTTTGGAAATCTTTCCTTGTCCTTTCTTCTATGATAAATACAGATTTAGGGTACAAATGTTCCAGTTTCCTTAAAAAAAAAAAAAAAAAAAGAAAAGCACCCACAGTTTTCATACTTCACCAAAAAGAAAGAAAACATTTAAAAAAATAATCCAAGCCATGGTCATTTAATGCCTGAGAAAATATGTGAGCCTGCCAAGCTCAGTCAGACTCTGAGACTAATCATGGAAGCCAATTTCATATTCCGTGGACCTCCCATGAGAATGCTCTGCTAATATTTATAACTTTGCTTTGATTTGGTTGATTGCCCAACCTCCTTAGCTGAACTCATCCACTAACCCAGTGTCAGAAGAAATTAAGTAGTTGCTTCTCCCTAGGGAAAGCTTCTCAATAGGGTGCTTGGTCTATTTCCAAGCCTCAAGCAGTAGCCACCATGTCTAAAAGATCTAGATTTGTAATCATTTTGGGTCAGAGGAACTTTGAATCCTGCTCTGCTGATGCATGCTAAGTGAGATTTGCAGTGATACCCCAGGTAATATAAAAATTTATTCCTTAATTACGCTTTCTCATCGAAAGTCTGAGGCACATTCACCTGGGTACTTTCCCTTAGCATGAAATGCACTTCACAGATGCACTTTCCCAGACAGTGTATGGATTATTCATCATTATAACATAGTTGCTTCTACTAATATTTCTCCAGCTGTCCATCTAAGCATTTACATTACCTGTACATTCAAGATGAATCCGAATAGGAAGAAGATTCAGATACAAGACATCTTTTTAGGGTCACTGTAAGGTTTCAGCCATGGTCTATATGTCTACATTGTACAGATACACTCTAGATCAAAAGGTTTACATAATCTTTTCAACTTGCAGACAAAATAATCAGAGCCACATTACTTACAGTTATCAGTGACACAAGAGCTTATCGTCATGCAATTTATATATAAAGTCAAAACCTAATAGAGATCTCTGAACCACTGCATGTTCACCACTGAACATCTCCAAGTATTGGAAAGACAACACACTATAATTATGTAGAATATATATTGATCAAAGCCAATTCAAAGAAGAGAAGAAACATGTTCTCTATTTTAGAGTACTATTTTAGGCCTTTAATATCTTTCTTCTCAAGAGTTCCCCTTTGAAAACATGAACTGATTGAGTTTGCTCTTGCTTAGCTTTCAGTAAGAGTCTTGAATTGTCCCATTCCCTCAGCTTTCCCAGGTAGGTTTATTTTCAATATGCCATGTTGCTTAAAAATCAAGTGCTTCTTTTTAAGTCATAAGTAACAGTAAAACAAGTGGAAGAGAAGTCAAAAGTTAAACATGAAAAATGAAAGAACAGACTTTATAAACCTAAGGTTTTGCAGGTAAAAGAAAGGAAGTCACTCCTCTTTGTCCATATACCGCAAAACTAGAATTGCAGAAAAATGTTTTTCCTGCCTTACCTAAAGACATTTTTAACTTTTTAAAACTTCAGAATGAACACAAACTTCCCTGTTCTGAAATAGAAGTCAAGTTGCTGAGCAACTTACACCCAAATTTTGCAAAATGAACACCATAATGTTCAACCACGACATGACTGAAACTAAAGACCTGTATTACAAATTTGCTCCAACTTTATAGTAAGAAAAATATTATTTCATAATTTCTAATAATGATTAGGTGACTTTCCATCCTTCTTTTGTGGGGAAGTGCATTCATTTCTGGCAATTTGTTTTGATCCTATATCAGAGGAATTTCATCTATATCTGATAGTCAGTTCTCAACAGCCTCATTCAAATTTGGACCAACTGAATTCTAATAAAAACCTCATAGCAGAAGTCACATTACAAATTTAAAGGTGAACAGGAAAAAAAAATTTTCTCTCTATGAAAAACAAGTCACACTGTCTGCAAACTGTTCTGGAGTTGCAGGTGTTTTTCATTCATTATTTTCACTAAAAAGGCTGGACTTCGGTTTTAGAGAAAACGATCTCACAGATACTGTACTTAACATTTTGATTTCTCCCCATCAGCAAATAAGAAGTTCCTAACAGAGAGGTCTTGTTCACTGATGACCAGATATACTTTATAGTTCATAAAGTATACTTCATAAAGTAACTTCATTCATTCGAAAGGTTGACTCATGACAAAAATCATACTGAGCCATTGCCAAAGCCATTGCATAGAACTTTCTGAGTGCTTCAGGTCAAAAATCTTAAAGAAAGCCTCATAAATTTCAGTGACAAATTTCAGTAAGTCTATTTCCAAGATAGGTGACTCAGACTTTTAGAGCATTTCAGGAAAATAAACTTTACAAATCCTTTGTGAAAGTCTAAAATTAGGTTGCAAAATTGTATAGCAGGCAGAGCTAACAAAAGCAACAACAAAATGGTCTTCAGAAAAGATGAGATTTAGTTTTCTTTTTCCAATTTAGCTGTTCATTATATCATAGCCCAAAATCCTCCTGGATAATCCTATTCTACAGAAAAATTGATCTGACAGCTGCTTATCACTGTTTCATTATAATGACCATCCTTTCAGGGAAGACTTTTCATGTTCCAAAGAAAACGACTCCACTTTCCCATCTGTCCTATCCTTCAAACTCATGCTTCAAAACTTTCCCAGATATACAGCCAACCTAGGACAACATAGTGGGAAGAAAGGCTTTTTTTTATTATTGTTTCTTAACAAGACATCATGAACACAATGAGTTTACTTTCAAAGCACTTGAAAGCCATAAATATTTGAAAGCAAAAGTCTCAAGATTCAAGCGATCTTGAAACCCATCTCACCTTTTCCTGGTAGATCAGGTAAGCCTTCTCGCTTGAGCCTTCCATGTAACTATACTTTTAACAAATCCCATTCTTTATACTTCCAGTTGTACTGGGGAAGGACCTAGCTCTTCCCAGACACATTTGCCTGTGTGGCAAAATGTGTGAAAAAAAAAAAAAAAATGTATTGCTGCATTGAGATGAAACACAAAGTCAAGGATCTGCCTTATCATTCAGCACAAAATAGTATAAAAGAGATCTGCTTCACTCATCATTCACATTAGTAAAGTCTGTATTATAAAACTATGCAGAAATCTCACACCATAAACCTAATGACAGCAAACCAATTTATCCTTTAATTTCTGGATATTACTGCTTTCTTTGTCATACCAACACAGAAAGAACAAGTAAGTAACAATCTTATGAAGGAAACCTTGTGGGTTTGATGTTGCAATGAACTGTTATTTCCCAGAAGATGATTCTAGCAGGAGGTCTGGGAGTCTGGTATCCCCTTTTGCTGATTCCTACTGTCCACAGTGTGAAGAGGTATCTCTGCTAAACCATACTATTTTCCTTTTACATAATATTCTGTTATTCAGTTTAGAGGAGGAAAAAAAGGATTTCTGGCGAGTTTCAGGTTGGATTTCCCCACCTCTCATATTGCAGCCACAACCACCACTGCATTGGGTACGAAGTTACTTATGTCATTTCAGCCACCAGTTTGCTTCTGCCTCCTCATTCCTGCTACTCCTTTCCATGATGCCAGCATAATCATTTGTTTGACCATTTTCTGAGTCAAATTAATAATGAAATGATTACGTTTTTATAGCAGGCAGAGCTAATGGAGGAGGAAGCTTGGACAAGGGAATAACTAATGGTGAACTAAGGATGCAGATAAATCTTTTCCTTTAATAAGTTGCTTTGTGCAAACACAGCCTGTGACTACAATTGGCAAGGTGGTAAAAATGTTGAGTGGAAAATCTCAAAAAAGAGAGATCTTTGGAGATAAGTCAGGGTTACAATTTGTTCAAAAGCAATTTTAGTAGCGCATCCCAGGGGAGAGAGAACTGCAGTATGAAATGAGAATGAGAGATTGGGGATGAGAACAAGGAGGCAGGAGGAAAGGATTCCTACACCAAATTCCCTGCCAAGGCTGGTATATCACAAAACATCACCTTATGCAGTATTTTCTGCCCTAGTTGTCTCCCTTTCCAACCTCAGGTGCCCAGACTTTATGCAGCACTGGAGGTTGCATGGGGGTTATAAATTCTCTCCATCAGAGTTTATAATTTCATGCAGATATTTCATATTCTGTTCCAGATTACCTGTGTTCTCACTTTACAGATGCCTGCCTCCCTCCTGCCAGCTCTGCTCCTGTCTCTCTGCCCAGCGCCAAGCCCTATTCTTCCTACCACTACTCCGTTCTGCTATAATCTTATTTCACATGGTAAATGGCATGTCTGGAGAGCAGCCCAGGAAAAGCAATGGGTTTAGCTGCAGATGCTGGAGCTGGCTCACAAGCAGAACGATGAGCTTCCTACGTCTTGCAGGTGGTCACGCTGTGCACTGGGAGAGCCATAAGGCACGCTGGTGGTCATACTTTTGTTAGAAAATACAAGCCTGCTGAAATCCTTCCTAAAGCCCCAAACTGAGCAAGAGCTACAAAGTATGCTATCTATGAGAGAGCTGGCCTTTTTACTTAGGTAATCCACATAAGGCAATGTCTTATAAACTTTTATGCATTAGTGCCAAAGATCATTATTGTAAAATGTCTAGAATACTATTTAAAGTCTCTCTCCCCTTACCACCCTTTCTCCTTGCTTTTCTTTTTCCTGTTTTCTTAAAAAATTAAAAGGGAGCCTAAAGTCAGTTCCAGTTCACCTCCTCCTGTGAGTAGCATTTCCGTATCCCTGTAATAATGTATCCAAATGCCATGATCTGCTTTTTCAAGTCTTTGCTGAAGACATAACCTGCATTTATTCAATAACAGGACTGGAAGGATATGCAAGCAGGAATGGGGGAAAAAAAGGCAAAGTCAAATCACAAGTTCTTAGCAAAAAGACTCATACTAATGCATTTAATGTTGCTAGCTTGGTTTTTACTTTCTGAGTCTTAATAAACTAGTGCACATGACTCAGCTCAGGCATGAAAACAAAAGTTTTTGATTAGCTATAGAGAGGCAGAGGAAGCAGGAGAAATGACTGTGCAATAAAATGGCATCCACCTCATAGAAATGAAAATTTAATGTAATGAAGCTATTTCTAACTTTAGATTTTGAAAAATGTGTGTTTTCATTTTATGCTGTGTTCCCACTGGTAAAAGTAACCTGTCCTTTGTTTTAAGTAGCTCCTCATACCCACAAAAAATGCAAGCTCCCAAAGGAAAAGACTAGCAAGAGTAATCTGCTTGGACCTTCTGGATGAAAACAGTTCAAACACAAAATACTAGAAGAATGCTAAAATAATAGCAGAATCTTGGACTTCCAACCTGGCCTAACAGGCCTAACCCCTCAAGGGTTGCACTTGGAGCAACCAGATACATGTGCATATGCCACCAAATCCTAGCTTCAAAGGCCCTTTCTAAACGGGAGCTGAAGGAAGAAGTAAGAAAAAATTCCTTTTCAAATCCTGCTTTTGGTGTATCCTTCCTTCAAAATACACATCAGCCTACAAAAACAGTCTCCATGGCCTCAGGTCCCAAGTCCCATATGTTTCCTTTCCCCAAAGCTCCCACATCTGACATCATCCAGGCAGCCCAGCTCTATCCCTCCCAAACCTCTGGTGACTCCAGGAACCTCAAATGATCTCCCTATCAGATGAAACACACCCCGAAATGGACACAGAGTGAAAGGGAAAACAATAAATAAACAAGGCTATAAGGGAAGTTGAGCAAAATAGGCCATACTGTGTAGACATATAGAATTTTCTAGATAGTGAAGTCTACTGACAGTAACAACAGGCACTGGGATCTAAATTTAAGCAGGAGATAATTTTACTGCCTTCTTTATGGACCACTCTATGTCTAAATATTTTGTGGTAGAACAGAGCAGTTGCTTCCTGACCTGCAGCACACCTGTTCTGCCTAAACAGTTCTAGGGGACTATCATCAAAAAATAAATAAAATAAAATAAAATAAAATAAAATAAAATAAAATAAAATAAAATAAAATAAAATAAAATAAAATAAAATAAAATAAAATAAAACAGACAGGAGTCTGAAAACTCTCAGTAAAATAGTCCATAACTCAGCACAATAATGAAGTAGCTCTGAACAGGAGTGAAATTCAATGCTGTGCTTTGCACAGAGCATTTTGCACACACTTTATAATGAACAATAA
This sequence comes from Crypturellus undulatus, assembly GCA_013389825.1. Classification (NCBI taxonomy): domain Eukaryota; kingdom Metazoa; phylum Chordata; class Aves; order Tinamiformes; family Tinamidae; genus Crypturellus; species Crypturellus undulatus. The sequence continues at coordinate 1,094,576 of VWPW01022716.1, forward strand.
AACAGGAAAATCTTGAACTAATTTTATCTGTTCTTACTTAAATTTGAAATAGCCAAAACTGAAATATTTTCTTTATATCTTTATATAGGAAATGCATGGATTTGCATGTCTTTCATTGAGAAATTACAGGAACTGGCAAAAACAGGTAGATTCAGTTATTACCAGCAAAGTGAAGAATCTTAAAATAAACAGAAATGATAAAGCCAGCCAATGCTGGCTGGCCAAGATTTTAAAATCCTTTTTCTAGGATCAAACCAGCTAATTTCTGTAGGCAGGAAAGATGTTTGTTGTAAACACCTAACTGGGGCCACAAAATACAGTACAGTTAACAGCAATGTAAGAAATGCATTACAGATGTGTCTGCGCTGATGTGAAGATCTCCAGCATGCCAAAGCAATGTGTGCTACAGCCTCAAGTCTGAGAGAAATAATCCTCATCTTACATGCCCAGAATGGCCTTTGCTTTTCACTGCATGGGATAAATGCTCCACGCAAAGGACCGTGATCCCCTCCGGACAGGCTTGAACTTCATATGGGGCTCTGCACAGTGGCAGTGTTGGTTAGCTCACAAGCCCAGAGGAGCACTGAGTGCATTTGCTGCCACAGTAGAAAGAATAAGTTACAGCAAAGAAATGCAAAGAATTATTTTTGCAGCCAGCAGTGTACAGGCAGTAATAACACTGGGTATGATAATTAATGAAAGACTTATCTCCAGCTTTCCAGAGAGGTTCTATAGATTTTGTCCTTAAAGAGCTGATGGTGGAAATTTGAATACAGACAGAATTTGTTTGTTTAATCACTGAATACAATAAATTAGGATGTGCGTTATTTTAGTCCCATGGTGGGCATGGTCTTTTGCATTTCATTTTCAAAACTATGCTCACAGAGAGCCAGCTCTGTAGCTTAAGAACTGAGATATTTGCTGCCAAACAAGGACATGTATCCAAATCCCCAGCTTGGTAGGAGTTAGATAACACGATCTGGGTTAGGACGAATAATCTTGACTCATGCCACAGAAATGTTATGAGCAGACACAGGTAGTGTTAACTGTTTTGAATTAAGTGTAGTAAACCTTTCCAGAGCCCCCTCCAGTGCAACACTAACTCTGTAGAGAAAGAGAACTGAAAAAGATAGAAAAATACCAAGAATTTTCTCAAGATCATTCCCTTTACCTCATCCTCCACTTAGTGATCCAACATCACTGCCTTTACCCCAAAATGTTCAGCACATGTCCATATTTCTACAGTTTACCCAGCCCTACATCAATCTGTTCCTTTGCAGTGGAGCATATCAGGGAGCAAATGGACAGAGCAGCAGTGCTCAGCACCCACAGCTGGATTAAAGTCAGAGGCGTCTGAAGGGCTCAGGTCCTCTGAAAATTAAAGTAGCACGACTGAACAACCTTAGTGCATGCTGAAAAGTTTCATCTCATCTTAAACATATATTTGAAAGTGAAATATAAATATCATGACTAGGAACCTTTCTCCTTTGATTGTTAATATATGACTCATTAATATAAGGCTTATTCTTAATAACTTACCTAAGTAATATTCTGGTATATTGCAAGGTACAGGATAGTGCTACCATAGTTAATTACTTGTGCAGAACCTAGAATCCCAAGGAAAGAATTAATTTGGATAAAGTGTGAAGAATTAATTTGTCCAATAAGTAAGTACACAGTATATGCATGTAAGTTCCTGTTTGATACAGATACCAAATTTGTTTTAGGAATGTGGATGCCATAAGCACTACCATCCTTCCTTTATAGGCAGGAACTTGAAGGTGGTTTTTAACTGTGGTAAAATTGTCCTACTTTGCTGCCTGTCCCCTTCCTCACTCAGATTTTATTTAGGTGTTTCTCAGGGCACATTCAGGGCTTAGTTCTTGCAAGGGAAGAAGAGAAATTGCAAGGGAAGACTGGAAATTACAGAGGTGTTTGTCAGTTTAAAAACTTGGTCAAAAATGACAACCTCAAATAAGATTGTTACACTAGTAATTTGATAGGTATAGCTAGAGCCTTCTGCTCTTGCACATATCTTTATTTTAACATTTGCTATGTAAAGCAGAAAATTATATAGTAGCTTTTGTTCAATCATGTTTTGAGAAGATTTTTTGTTTATAGCTCATAGTGGTTTCTGCAGTACTGAAAGCTTTGGTGTTCTTTCATCCTAGCTACTTTTTCTTTTTCAAATATCACGTAATATGAAAACAAAACACTTGAAAACTTGTTCCAGATTACAGTAACTTGAAGTTCAAGCTACAGTTTATAACAATAGGTTTCTCCTTCTGTCTCTAAGCTTCGCTGATCTGCAGAAAGAGTTCCACAAGAAAAACACAAATATTTAGGTGAATCAAAATAAATTTTCTTGACATCTGTTTCTATAGCTGAATCTAAGTAGCTGAAGCTTGATTACACTTTACATTTAAAAGTATGGTTTATGGATAGGATTGAAATTGGTGTTCCTTAATTCATATGTATAACAATTCGCATACTAATAGCAATATGGGATTATGTACAGAAATACTTCAGATTCGTTTTCACCTTTGTACTCGTAGAATTGTAGAATCATTATAGTTGGAAAAGACTTTCAAGATCATCGAGTCTGACCGTAAAATCAGTCCAAGTGATTTGTACTGAGAGCTTCCCTGTAGTTTAAAGAACCTGGTAGACAGAGCAAGGTAACAAAAGTTTCTTAATGATATCTTAGATACTAGTTCTGGTTTGAAATATTTCTTTAATGCGCTTCATAGTCTTCGTGTGCTTTCTAGTCCTTCTCTCAGCTGTTTCAGAAGAAATTGCATAATTCATTGCAAGGTAACGTGACTGAAAATTCAAGCATGGTCCTACTTTTGTGGGGAGCGGAGGGGGGACCGGGTTGGGGTAGGGCAGTTCTCAGAATGAAATCCAACTTCCACAAGAAACGAGCAAGTTTGGTGTTGAGACACTTTTTAGCTTTTTAGTCAGCTGGGTCTTTCCCAGTACCAATTTCAGAACAGACCGTTGGAAGCCAGAAATGCTTCTACCAGCCCAAGAGGAAGGCACTATACTGCCCATTAATCACATTAATGTGCAGGAAAATATTAATTATAATTAATTAACTCTAACTAGAAAAACTAATCATATTTTACAAAGTCTAGCTGATTTAGAAGCTCAGCTTGTTAGATTTTGAAGTAAACTGTAAGCTGAAGTAAGAAGACTTCTCTCAGGCTCCACAGCAGCAATACCACAGAGGCAACATACATGTTATCAACATTCACTATCCCATTACAGCAGTCCACCAGTACTAATATTGACTGCTATTTGAGCCCTACAGCTTTCCATCCTGAAGATGCTGACTTGCTCTGTCAGGATCTCCCTGTATAGCCTGACCACAGGAATCAAGTTTAGAGAGTTATTTGTGGCATATTCTCATTTTCTTTGAATGTGTCAGCATATAAACTCTTCTCAATGAGTTCTCACCATCTGTCCTAATACTATAAAATGAGATTTTTTTTAATAGGGAGTAAAATAAATACTAGTAAAAACATTTAGATGAATGGAAGCTTGTCAGAACAAACACAGCCTACCAGTAACCTTTGGTTGCTCCGTCAGTTTTTGCAACGTCCCTACTGCAAGGTCCGGGGAAGATGCCTGCTATCATGCAATTCATTAATACCACACAACACATTATAAGTTTGTTTGCTGTTTTCATATTTTATATATGAAACTATGCAAAAACATTTGCGTGCAAGACTTGTGTTACTGGATGCCACATGTGCTGTTTTGCAGCCAGTTAGCCCTCTTAGTTGGTGCAGGCAAATCATTCCCCTTCTCCGCTCTCTGTCAGTGACCTTGTAGCACTACTTATGGAAAGAAGCTCTATGCAAATGAAATTATTGTTGCTAAGGAGTTTCTGAAAATACAATAAGATGTCTTACTTTTTTTAGTTTTCTTTAGTGCAGTCTCACTTCTCCACACGAGATGGCAGCTCTCCTTGCCTTTGGCTTTGCTCTTCCTCAGGCAGCGCTCTCTAAGCATTTCCCTCTCTGCTAGTGCAACACAGGAATAACACACCGGAGAGGAGACCTGTAACTCTTACCGTAGATCACTCCCCAGACAGCGTTTCACCTGCTAAGGTGCAGGTTGTCAGGCTTGCCTATGTTTTACCAGGTTCACCTTTTATCTGATATGCTTTCTATCTGATATCAGCAGTTAGCAGTGACTGGTTCATAATGCATTTCAGAGCTTCCCAGGTTTAAAACCACTCTGCTTTTTAGTTCAGATTATAGAACATTAATATGCATATAAGGATATGTAACCCCACTTTAAATCTTTGGGACTCTACCTCCTGCTACTCTGTCTTGTCATTGGAGTTATTTATGCAGAGTTATTTTCATTTCAGTGTTGTATTGAGCATGGGGTGAGTGAATGCATACCTTTCAAGCACGGTAACAGAGAACTGGGCCTCTGCATTAACTCTGGTAATAAAATGAATGCTGAATACTATCAATCACCCCTGCTGTCTGCTTTACACCCAGCATTGCACTAAGTGCCTCTGTACAGCCAGAAACAAGCAGGACAATCTTACAAGCTAACAACTACCTGCCATAGAAATGTCTGATTGCTATGATGTGTCACCAATTGTCTCATTTTTAAACAAACTGTTGAATCACCCTAAATTTTCAGCGTTGTTGAAACTGCTGCCTCTCTTGACAGGCTGCAGGATGCCTTGTGCTGCAGCAAGTGGCCCCAGCAGCTGGTGCTGAGGCTGTGGATCATACCCTGTTTCCAGCAGCATTGCTGCTTTAAGAGAAGCCTGGAAGTGCTGGAGCACCTAGGAATGATTATATAGGTGCTGGCTAGCATATCTTTCATGTTCATGCCATGCACCTGAGAAAACACAGGCTTCATCCAAGCATATTTCTTTTGGAAATAGGCATCTCCTCAAGAGGCTGAGCAGCACATAGGCCATTAGGCTGCAGCAGCAGCAGGACAACAGCCAGGCAAGTCCTTTTCCCCGTGAAAATTTCCCCGTGCATTGATCCTTTTGAAAGCAGGAGCCACCAGGTGTCAGCAGGAGTCTGGGAATGCGGAGGACACGCACGGCCTTGCAGAGAAAAAGATGGTTAAGCGGGTGGTTACCGCAGAGCAGCTCATTAGCCCTTTCCTCAGGCCACACTCAGAGAGCGACTGAGCGCAGCGTGTCCCAAGAGCCTCCTCCTGCGACACAACGCGCACGCCAAGCATGCGTGTTCTGCAAGGCCCAGCTCCCCGACTCGGCACAGCACCGCAGCACACCCTGGTTTTATGCTGGAGAATTTACATCTGGGGAGTTGACCACCTGCTAAATGTTTCTATACTGCCTGTGGGCACACTCCAACACCAGCCTGGATCAAATCCCACCGCGAGTGCTGTCGAGCGCAGGAGCGAGGCAGGAGCAGCACGCGCGTCGCGCTGCTCAGTGCTGAGGTGACCCGAGCTCCCCTTCGCTTTCCCAGTCCATCAGTCTGTCTCATCACAGTCGATGTTCACATCCACTGTGCCAATACTTCTCTCGTCATGGTTGATGGATAGGGGTTTATGTCCGTTCATGCCCATACTTAACTCATCAGCCCATCAACACGTCAACAAATACCTCATGACAAATATGAGATAATTAATTGAAAGCAAGTTCCTTCTCAGTGAAGCTGGAAATTCATTTATTTTTCATTTCCTGAAGAGTTCAAGAGAGACGAAACAGGCTCACAGATGGTTGCCACAGGGAAGAAACCTTGGTAACTAGTGCCCTTTGGTAACTCTTCTGCCTATCAAAGCCCTCATGTAAAGCTCTGTCTTCCCAAGGAATATCTTAGGTAGAAGGTTTTGTCCGTTACTGCTCTTCTGGTACTCACTTTTGAGAAGAACCAACAATGAAGAATACTTCAGAACTGAATTAATACTCAGGCTACTTCAACAAACAAGCAATCAAAAAGTACCTTTTAAATTATTAATAAAAAAAAAATCATTTGGAGAGTTTGACTACGGATTACTAGAAGTGGCCATATTGATGTGCTTTGTGATTAAGAGTAAATCCAAACCAGACTTTTTTCTGATATTTGCAAGAAAAGCCACACAGGCCAGGTATCATAGACATAATACTTTACATAATCAAACTTTCATAGGAAGAAACTACTAAAAAGCACGCGGCAAAAGGAGTTACCACTTTTATTTCAAACCAGAGGAAGACCCTATGAGTGTCTCAATATGGCTAAGCAGTGGTGATGTCTACTAACAACTACACCAGATTAGCAGTGCGTCAGGTGAGAATTCATGTTAGGATGCTGTGCACAAAATCCTTATTCCAAAATGAATTTTTTATCCTTAATGAATTTTGGTTTGTTTGACAGTTTAGGATTTGCTTCTTTTTCAATACAGAAAATATGATAAAGCAGCAATATAAGCATTTTAAACAAAAACATGCAATTAACTACTAACTCAGTCACTCAAAATGCATTATGCACATAAGTAGCTCTAATGTTACATTTTGAGAAAGAGATGAGGAAAATAAAGAAAAAGGTTTCAATAAGAAAAAAAAATTCAAATAGACAACATAAAAATAAAAACATTATTTTTCTTGAAATATTTTCATTTGACATTTTTGGAGAAAGTTTTTATGTGAGGATGGAGATAACAAAATTTTCCAGCAGTGCTTTCAGAAGAGTACGTAGGGGTGGTAGAGTGCAAACGGTGTCATATCATTTTCAGTTAGGAGTTTGAGCATCTTGCTGAGTCGGTCTGACTCTGTGTATTTCCTGCATTAAAGGCTCGGTGAAAACTGTCCTGATACACCTTGTAGTTGCACAGGGAAAGGAAAAATGCTCCCTTATATCAACTCTCTTACAGCAAGCCATAAATTATTGACTACCTATGCACATATGTTTTCCTATCCATATTCTCAGTTTTTCAGATTTTTCATTACTAAATATCAAAAATCTAATTCTTGCACCATTAAGCTGGAGTTCTGAGTGCATGGTGGTTCTCGTTGACAGAGAGTATCCTGTTGAAAAAACATCTTCCTAGAGTTAAATTAAATATCTAAAAAGTACAGGTGAGTTCTCTTAGAAAATGGAGCAGACTATTTTTCCTTAAAGGTGTCTCTCAAGATGTGTTAGAATCATTTTCCTGAGACAGCAAGGGTTTTTTTTTTCTCAAATTGAGGGCTCTATAGATAGCAACATTACAAATTGAAAATGCAATTTGCTACTTTTGGACAAGGTCATGCTGTCAGCATGGAAATGATCAGGTTCCCACAAACATGCACACACACACACACACACACACACAGACACTTAAATACCTACTGGTCTAAGGGGGAGTCACACATTCCCAGTGAGTCTCCTGTACAGCTCTGAAACAGTGTATGGGCTGCAACAGCAACGGTTTATAATTCCCTAACCTCCATGCTATTCCTATATCTCCCTCTTGAGTACTTCCTGGACTGTAGGATGATGTGGCCTGCTGCCCAGCTTCTCCTTTCCTTGGACACAGGCCCTGACCTACTCAAAGATGTACTTGCCTTCATTCTGGTTGGCTCGACATATGAGAGGTGATGTACCGAATGGGCACCTTCTATGAGGACATGACATGGAAAAGTTTTTTGCATGTTTTGGAAGCAAGCGTGCTTCATCCTACCGCTTCTCCTAGAGGGTCTGCTCCAGCTACAGTCTCTCTCCAGCTGTCTCCAGGACTCTGAAACGTTCCTCACTGAATACTGAAGTGAGTCATAGCTGAAAAAAAACATCAGGTCTGTTGCTGCTACTACTCCAGAACTTCCTAGCTTCGAGGTCCTATTACCTTCATGATGCCACTACGGATCTCTACAAAAGGCTATCAGAGAAACAAGCTCTCTCACAAGGACCTTTCCACACAGTGCAGAGGGAAGCTTTGGGCTCATCTGGGCATCAGAGGACAGAGGGGAAGATTCAGGGTTGTCCACACAACATATTGCCCAATGCACACTTGCAGCTTATGGTTCCGGTGCAGAGGGGCTGTGGAAAAGGCTGATGAATTTGCTGCAGTGACTCCTTTGCAAACAGAGCCTGTGCTTCCCTTCCCACTTCCACACTGTCTTCTGCTGGAAAACAGAAAGGAAAGGATAAGCTGTTACCCTCCATAACAAATAGCCACAGCTTCCACTAGGATGATGCTAGCCAAAATAATGGACTAGATCCCAGGAAACAAATTTTTCCCTCCTCTTCCCTTCTCTGCCCGCAAGCATCTATCACCGGGTTGATTCTAGCCATGGAAAATTTGAAGTTTATGAATGCGAGTGGCAGTTTTACAGTCAGGAAAAAACTATATGCATTAGCTTAATGTGTATAAAATATTTTATCCTATCTCCCTTTGGAAATAGCTGGATCTGGTTTGTTAAAATCTTCCGAACAAGTCACCCAAAGGAATTGATACACTGAGCAGTGGGAATTAGAATACTGGGGATTTTCACTGAAAGTGTTGAATAATTTTATGCAAAAGGTGCTACCAACATTACATACAAAATCTGTGATTATCTTTAATCTAAGTTTATAGAAATACTTCAAAAATAATTGCTCCTTCATTTGCCTGACAAGCCAGGTTCAACATCCTGTTTCCCTGGCAACAGCTGAGGACATTAAACTGCAATATGCGTAGGAAAGAGAAGAAATGGGAATGGAAAATTACTCCAGAAAGTTAGTTAGAAGGATTTGCAGAGAGAAGGGAAAATAAGAATGGGCAAGCAGTAGCACATAAATAACTTTAAAGATCAAATATTTCATCATTCTGATAAAATTAGAAATGCTCTATTACATGAAAAATCAAAGACTAGAGCTGGTATCCTCTGCCTTCACTTTTATCACCCAGATGATTTGTTGCTGCAGTTAGAGATAGGTGCCAAGACAGTCTCGGGCTGCTTTGAGAGGCAGAGCGCTCGGATGCTGTGCACTTTCCTCCCAGGGGGTGCTAGCCAAGGTGGGCTAAGTCGCTTCAGAAGCGGCCCCTGATGTTCTGGGTTAACGTAGTAGTCTCTACCCCTGCGCCGTTCGGTGCAGGGAGGGAGTGGATCCTGGCCTCCGACCAGCAGCTCTCAGCACTGTGCAGAGCGCAGATATCCCAACAGAGACACTGCCAAACGCTGTGCAGGGTGATGAAGGGCTCTGCAGCACGGTTTGCACAGCCTGGCACCGACTTTGCAGCAGGGCCGCTCTTGGTTTTTCGTTTCTAATAGTTTGCAGCCCAAAATTTATGAAGGCTCGCCTTTTCCTGAAATTTCATTGGAGTATTGTCAGATTTTTCTTGATGAAATATTTCAGGAAAAATCACAGGACAACCGTATAAAGGCTTTCAAAAATTATCAAGAGTAAACAACTTTACAAGAAAATGCGAAGAAAACAATATATTTCCTGGTCAAACAAGATTAACAAGTGCTTTCTACCAAGAATCACATTTTTATAACATACAAAATGCTTGACTTTCCCTGCCAGTGTGACCAGTACTAAGAGCAGAATATTAGTGCAGAGCAGTGGTACAACTGCCCATCACTCAGACACGGCTCCTAATTAACTGGGAAGACAAAACTGCAAGAACGTGACTTGTCTGAGAATCAGACAGGAGCTGGAGCCACTGAGATGATTTGTGTCCATTAGTCTCAGTGCTCAGGTGTGTTCACTGAATAAGGAAGCTTCTAAAACTGTGGAAGTATCAGTTATTTATTGAAACATTTATTGTGCGGTATATTTGTCTGCTGATCAATTTAGGATCAATCTCATTCTTTCATGAATTATACTATTTGTAATTTATAATATTATACATTATAAATTATATATACAACACCAGTAGTCAGATTTCAGCTATATGGCCCTCTGCAACTGTTAGTCACAGTCAGCTGGTACAGGAGAGGAAAGCAGAATGAAATCCGTCATGGCAAGGAACAAGTGGCTATAGGTTTTTTTGCATTAGCGGGCAGTGTTATTAATCATACTAGAGGGGCTAATTGCTAATTCCTCCTGCGCAGTAGTCTGCAGCTGTGATGTTTTATCATCAAACTGTTTCGATTATATTTTGTGGGAACTAGTAAGAAGGAACAGATACTACGGAAGGGGCTACACTCCCCTAGATCATAGTTCTTTCAAGACACGTTCCTGTTGGTACTCATGCCCTTCCTCTGTGAAATTAGAGGAAGGGTATCAAACCTGACCTCTGAAAAGAAAGATCACAGTCCTACTTAAAAGAATAAAGTTAGTGGCCATGGGTCTTTAAAAGGGGTGGAAAGAGCTGCCTTGTGGATTACTCTGCCACTGGCAAGCCAGTTAGCTGACACCCACTGAGCGTTTGACCTTGCTGTTGATGTGAAATTGCCTGGGTCCTCAAATCTGTAATTTAAATATGATTCTAGGATGTTAGGAATAGAAAGGACAGGCTGCAGATGGTGCTATCAGTGCTGAGATACGTGCCACTGACAGAGCTTCAACAGCAGCATGGTCCAGATCACCAGCTCCTGCAAGCACACAGCGCAGCAGGGCAGCGGCAAGTGCCAGCAAGTGCTCATATCTGCTCATATCTAGTGTATGGGCTAGGTGGGCTGAAGCCCTGAAGCCCATGGATACACCTAGTGTATGTATCTAGGTGGGCTGAAGCCATCCACTGCCTCCTGTACGATCAGTGATGCCCTTTCTAGGAAGATGAAGTAGCTTTGTGCTCTGTTTATTAATAGCCCTGGGCAATTGCTAAGTAGCCAAGTTCTATCCTTAGTTTCAAATCAATATTGACTGAGGCAGTTCCACCAAATTGATTATGTTTCCTTGACTTGCACTTTTTAAACCTTAAGGGCTATTCTGAATTCCTCAAAGAGGCCACTTAGATAAGCAGGTGCTATATTTGGAACAGCAATATGTGAAGTCATTTGCAGAGAAAGGTGACAAGTTTTATCCTTTGATCTTGTGGAAATCTATTTCACAGGCAGAGTGGCCCTTGGAAAGTTCTCTCTCCTCCACATGTCACTATTACAATAGAAGGTCTCATTATACCAGGGAATGACTTTTTTTTTCGGTGATGGTCTTCATTCTAGAGCTTTATGCAATCATTTAAAGAATGTTCTACTGCTTCAAAGAGAACAAGCAAGATTACTGATCTGAATTTATTTCTGTGGAAAATCGCTGCCAAGAAACAGGAGAAATTTAATGTGCTTGTAAAAAAAATAGTGTTGATGCTATTGATAGTATTGATAGTATGGCAGTGATTTCTATTTGCTGGAGCTTCTGAAGTGTCCCTGACTGCATATGTCCATTACTGGACCGTACAATAAACACACAAAATAGAGGCTTAGCTGAAAGATTTTTTTTTTCCTTCAGGTTGGATCACAATTAGTATAAAACTTATCTTACAAATGCTGACACCAGAGGTTTGAATTAGATCCCTGATCTTCGTATTGCTTAAGGAGCCTTCACCCTTTCCTTCAGCAGTAAATGGTGATAAACAGCCATGGGAGAAGAAGGGGAATGATAACATGATGGACACTTTGGCAGCAGACTTCCAGCCACAGCCTCTATGCATTCATCTTGCAACTTCATAGGGATTTTGGGAGGAAAGGGGAACTTAGAAATGATGGCGGTAGGAAGACAAGGTCAAGTGGCAGACATTCTTTTCTTAACCTTTAGGGGAACCCCCAAGAAGGATCTATCAGAGTTTGGTACATTCCTTTAAGTTTTACTGTTTTTCTGTGGTCTGCAGAGAGGTCTAAGAATTGAGAATCAGTTCCTGCCCAGCATCTATTACCAGCTAGAGCCCATCCATCACTTACTCTAAAATTATTTCCATTCCTTGTCATGACCTGAATCCTTTCTGTGTCTGATCCAAAGGTAGCTGTAATCAGAGAAACTTGAAGCATCTTAGTTTTTTTTTTCTTTTCTTTGCAATCCCCCCAAAATGGAAGATTTGATCCTATGTAGCAGTACAGAAATAGTGCACCTAGGAGGCATTTCTTTGGTGCTGATCCTACTATGACATATTAGCATCAGGAACAGCAAAGTTTTTCCTAAATTATGTGATGTTTATTTTAATCAATGTGGCACCAGTTCTTCATGAGTCCTAGGTTATTTAAAAGATCAGGGAATGGAGTCACAAGGTTTGAATCAAGATGCATTTAAGTTAGACTTTCACCACATCAGATGCAATGTTTCTTTTTTTAAAATGCTTTGTGCATGAGAAGACTTAAGTTTCCTTCTGGAGCAAAACACAATTAAGAAACAGCATGAGACTTAACCTTTCCAGTCTATTTTGAATTGATTGGAATTTTAAAGCTCAAAAAACAATTTTAAATAAAATGAAAATATCCCCCTCATCCTCATACCTATTCTTTTTATAGACCTTTTAAACAGCCAGCTTCGTAGTCTCTACAAAGGCAAAAGGCAGTCTCTAGCACAAGAACACTGTAGACCTGTTCAGAGAGACACTGTATCAAAAGGAAATATCAATAAACAACAGAGAGGGACCCAGAGAGGTTCAATAAAGCAATTAACATTTATCATAAAGCACAACTGTAGCATTTTGTAAAATCTAACTTAACCACTACTGCCTTAATATACACTGCATTATTAGTTTAATTGCCACAAGAGATATTCAGGATTGCTAAAAAAAAATGCTTTACAGGCCAGTAAGAGAGGAGGAGACAAAAAGGAACTCTTAGTCAACTGAATTAATGAGCTGAATATTTTCATTTTCATGAGCATTTGAGTTTAGAAAGTTTTATTAGCTCAAGTAAAGATGAAAGAGACTATGGCCAAACATTACTGTAGAAATAAAGCCCACTACTAAAGCCGATTACTAAAAGCTACCCTTAGTAGCTTATTTCCAGAATTTCTGGTAGACTATAGAGCTGCTGAGATCCTGAGAAATGTAACAATTGCTGCCCGAAGATGTCACAATTCTCATCAGTTATTTTGTCAACATGAAATTCTGGTCAGTGTGACAGTGGTAGCCAAGGGGATGACAGCAAGGTTCTCCAGTTCAGCAGCTGGCAGCATTCACCTAGTCCCATGTGAACATGAGGGGATTGGGAGATACAGGGCAGAGATGAGAAGCAAAACAGTGACTTCTTGTTTTACACGTGCCAGAAAACAAACTTCTGTTTTCCTTCCAAAATGAAAAACTGATGGAGGAAGGAGAAGGATTCAATTAAGTGTTAAAAAACATGTCACTGGAGCCAAGGAAAGCGTTTGATTTTATTTCACTGCTGAAGTTACATTTAAAGTATGGGTTTATAGTGAATATCACATGCGGTAAATTCTGAAACAAAATATTGAAAAAAATAAAATAGAAATATTTCATTCTCAGGCTCCTGAAATGAAATGCTTTGAATTTTGCAAAACTGTTTTCAATTTTGCTTCACAAAAACCTTGGGCTTTAGGAGGGCAGAGGGATACATTGACCTGTCAGGAAAAGAGTTTTGAAAATTCCTGATGTTCTGTTAGAATTTTTTTNAAAACCTTGCGCTTTAGGAGGGCAGATGAAGTGGAGGGATACATTGACCTGTCAGGAAAAGAGTTTTGAAAATTCCTGATGTTCTGTTAGAATTTTTTTGAAATTGAACTGTTTTCCAGAAACATTCAATTTTGATGCATCTTTACTATAACAATGGAAAAAGCACTGTGTGGAAAGTTTTCTAGCAACCTTCAAAATATCTTGTTGCACACAAAAAGCTGTGTTCGTTAAAGCTACACATTCAAGCGCAGTATTATGATCAACAGAGGTAAAAGAGCAAATGCTTCTGCAACTGGGCTTCTCCTCTGCCCCAGACATTTTTCTCTGTCATTCAGTTCAAGCACTTTGCCCACTTCTTTTACTTTTCACAGAAATCTCCTTCAGGCCTCAGAATAGGAAAGACTTTATAATGAGCCATTATATTTTATTTTTATGATATGAGGTCTGAATTGTACATTGTCCTGGAAAAGTCATTAAGAAGAAAGTATTAATGGAGCTATCTAATGATATCAGCCAGTTTTTATAAAACTTTCAGCATCAGTGGACACATCATTCCCTTTTTACAGAAAAGAATTATTAAATGCAAGAGCTCTAACACATAGGGTAAAATACAGCATTTTACATAGTTCAAACAGGAACTTGATTGACAGCTGGGTGGTTTAATAAGGGTCTCCAAAATATTGTTTGCTTCAGCTTTGGTAATCCTTTCCAATGGACTGTAAGACTCTTCATTTACAAAGGAGAAGTTCCACTGGTAACTATTTCTCTTAACAAACATGTTTACAACAAATGCAGAGGCAGATAGTCTAAGGGGTTTCTCATGTAGGAGAGCATATGTCTACTAATGATGTCTTGCAACAGGATGACGGCAAACTGATGATGATTTCTGGTTTCCAAGCAGAACAGGGCTGGGTGGGTATTGCTGCTAACTGAACGTGGCACGTCAGGAGACCAGCTCAGTTTTTAACGTTTTAGTAAACCTAGACCAGATCCTGTCCACATGACCTCATTAACCTCATGACTCTTGATCTCTCAATTACACCCAACTCTCCACTCACAAAAGAATTTGGAACATGGGCAACTCCAACAGTAATTTATTTATTCCTATAAAAGACCTATTTATGCTGACTTGGAGGTCAGCATCTTTTTTTAAGTGCTCCTTAGTAGGGGATTACCTATTCTATTTCGATGCTGTAATGGTCTAAAAATACAAATATGCTGTACAAATTTAACCTGTGAATCCTTATGAGATCTAGAATTTTGGCAAGAAAAATGAAAACCATAGAAAGTGTTGAACATTGCACCTGGAAAATGTATATTGTTCAGAGGGCAGGTGAAGTTTTGAGAAGAACTAGATGTACAGGGAATGTGTGACCACGAGGATGAATAAGCCATGGAATATAGAAAGTGTACTAAGAGGGCAAGGTCACAATTTCAAAGCTACACGAGAATTACTCACACTGGTCTTTAAAGGGAGAATGCTTAAGTCTTCAATTTTTTTCGATTAGAGGGCTTCGTATTAAGTCAATGTCTTAGATCTGTCAACATTCCTTCTGCACACTTTGCTGTCATGGTTAAAATAAGAATAGACTCAAGGAGCCCCCTGCTTGTCGCTGAGTCACAGAGGATTAACTTCCTGAAGAGGAGATGTATCCAGCAAAGCAGCATACTGGCTGGTGCTTCAGAGCTCCACATGCTTCTTCCAAATTCTGGCCAGATGATGGCACTAAATTTTCATTAAAGAAGTGCTGTAGAAGTACTTGCGTAATCTTAGATGAAGAGATTCATTTTGAAGATTACTCTTCCTAGAATTAGGCATGTATGCCTCAACTAAAGCTGTACTATGGCAAGCACTCTGACTAGTGTGTAGATTACTTGTGAAATTGAAGATAGATGATTTTAGCTAACTCATGTAACTTGTGAAGATAGCTCTAAAAATAACTATTGGTCTTCTCACTTTCAGTGACATCAAGGTATTTCTGAAATGCTGACCGAAGTTATTTTTAAATATTTTTTAATTAGCAGGTTAGAAGTGACCTGGCATGTCACTTCCTTAACACTAAAATAGTAAGATGCCTTAAAAGGAAAAATCCACTCAGAAAACAGTAATCATATAACTACATTTGAGTGCTTAGGCCATGCCCGTTGGCTCTCTGTTAGTATGTAATGGTATGTATATTCATCAGGGCCATCATTTAGCTATGTCTCTCTAATCTCTGCTGCCACTTAACCTTTCACAGTGGCAAATTCCAGTCTGTGGACTTCTTTTTTTTTGCACATTTGGCCAAAATGTGCACAAAATTTGACCATTAGTCAAATAACAAAGACTCATTTAAACCATTATCACTCTTTTGTTCAATTAAAATAAGATTTGTCTTCTCTTTACCATTCATCACATCTGACAGCATTTACCCATCTAACCAGTATGTTCACTGGTATCCATGGGAATCCCCATATGACAAGTTTTAATCAGCACAATAAAGGTATTAGAAATTGATCCTTTCATATATGCCTCCCTATATTCCAATTGTTATCTGTACTAAAACATTAAATACACATGAAATAAGAAATCTAAGATAATCTGTATGAAAAAATCCTGAAAAATAAGAGGTCTTAAATAAGAGAACTACAGCATTTTGATCTGCACCTAATATGACTACCTAAAAACATCATTTCACAAGTGGACTTTGGTATTCTGTCAACGTTTTTGAAGGATTCTACTAAAACACAGCATCCCTGGAACAGAATCTGCATAAGAGAGACAGTATTTGCAGTTTTAATAGATACAGTCAGAGAAGTCTAATATTCACTTAGAAGCTTTCTTTGTACTGTTAATCTTCCTCCCTTACTATTACATATTATTCACAGTAACAAGCTCAGAATCAGGATTTCTCATTAATAACCAAAGTCCTCCTATCTTTTACCTCCTTAATTTACTAGGTGATGTGAACCCTTGCCCTAGCTGGTTACCTAACTCTTCCACAACACTAAGTAGCCAAGATGATGGATAAAAGCTAGTCTGGGTGCTGAGCACACTGAAGTAGCCCAGAGTCAGGCTCAAATGGGTGTCCAATTGGGTTTAGACACCAACAGTAGTAGTGGCACAGGCAGGACTTCTCTCCATCTCACAGGTGAGGCATAACAGGATTTGTTGCACAACGTGCCAAAGACTTTACACTTCACAGGGGAGAAAAAAGAGGAGTGGAACTAAGAATAGAGGTGTGGGGATAGGACCTGCATTCACCATTCATCACAAGATCTCTTCTCTGTGTCTCTTCATTATGAATAATACGGATGGTTTTGGCTAAAATTCTTGAGAAAATTCCTTTTTGAAGGCTCATACCCAGAACCTCTTGAACAACGACAAGGATAATTTTTTTTTTCCTACATCCAACTATTTTATTGTACATTTAACACAACCACAGTGGATATATTTCCTGGGGAATTTTCTGAAGTTGGCTGCCAAACGTATGGAATATTGTAATCTTAGGGCTCAAATGAACCTTGCTTTTTTATTATTCTACTCATAGAATAGGACAGCCCTTAAAAAGGAGTTTGAGAGTCGATATCCCAGGTCAATCCATTTTCTGGTGCCAGTCAGTGACTGTGAATTCCAATCACTGAAATGCTTCTTATGTGATTCCCAGTGGCTTTTCATAATGTATCAGAAGTCTTTTATCTTTATTACTTCTCTCCTACTATTCAAAGTTTCCCAGTTGATTTCTCTTTCTTTCATGAGCAAAACTGGATCTTTATAAATCATTATATGAAGAGAACTATCAAGAGAGAAATAAAGTCCAATATTGATATAGTGCATCAATTTCAGCAAAAATATTTATTGGCAATCATCTGACTAAGAAAAGAGCAATAATAGATTACCTACTTATACTTGACTTAAGTTTCTGTTATTGTTATTATATTGGAAAACCTGTTAAGCCTTAAGGGACAGTTTCATTGCTCTCTGCCACAAGTCTTAATCTCCATAAAGAGAAAAGAGAACATAGTAGTCCCATATTTACCATATCCGGTGAGTAGCATAACACTTTCAAAACTAACATGCTTCTCCTTTCTTTTTCCTCATTATGCCAAATTCATTGGAAGATAGATTGTGGTTATTTTCCCTTCCCTTAAAAAAAAAAAAAGAGACTTTTTTTGGGTCTGTTAAAGAACACTAAATCGTTTAGCCAAATAGTGCTCCACATGATCACCTAGTCATCTCCCGAGGTATACAGCTGTGAAGAGAGTCAGCACTGACAGGTGATGTGGGGAACGAATAAGAAAGATCCAGGCCTGTAACAACTCAGGGGATGTGGAAACAATTTACACATCCAAGAAGCAAAGTGCCTCAAGCCAAACACCTAGACATTTTCAAAATTAGTGGTCACTCTTGAAAATTTACCACTTCTTTGAAATTCTGTGCTTAATTGATTCATGCCACCTGTAGTGGAGGTGCTGAGAATGATGGTCAAAAGGTGACAGTGGGGTTGATTTTCCCTAATTTCTATTAATGCCTTGATTTATGACTTAAACAGAGCATGAGGAAGTTGTGTGAAAATAAATGCACTAAACTGAAGATATAATAGAGTTGATTATACCTTTCCCCATATGTCTTTCTCCTCTCATTCTTGCAAAGAATTTTATGGATAAGTCACAGTCTATTAATTGTCCTTAAATAATGTTGCAAATGAGATGGACAGACTTAAAAAGGTCCATCCTCCTTAAAAAGGAGGTAGCAGTATGACTTGATCTAACTAACTTACTCCTGAAATTTTTGTTCAAAATCAACTCTGAAAGAGCCCTGGGAATCTCAGCTCTAATGTTGTTGAGAATTGGAGGCCAATTGCAACCACAGAAATAGCCCTATGCCAGTGTAAATACCACCTGCTCTGCTGGGAATTCTCATCATTCACTTCTTGACATGCAGTGGCAGCTGGGCTCACATGAGAAACTTTGTAGAGCCGCGTTCCTGGCATGGACAGACCACAGGACTTCTCACTCCCTTAAAGAAATGCGAAGACAGGAGTCTACCTTCATGAACAATAACACAGCTGCATGCTGTTAAAGCAGTTGGTGGTTAAGTAAGAAATAATAAATAACAGTACGTCCTGCCTGTTGCAGGGGAATGTGCTAGTGGGGGGAACTGGTAGAGCTGAGAGCCCCCAGGAGACTTCGTTTGTATTACCAAAGGTCAAGAATCATCCTTGCAGTTTAAAGCATAAGTATATCGGTGTCACTTTTTCATTGAGATTCTCTGTACCAAGAGGAAACACTGAAGAATTAGTCCAGAGGATTTTTCCCTTCCACCATGGACACTTTCAGCTTCGAGCCATAACACCACACTTATGGCAGAGCTGGGTGAAAAGGTAAATGCTCCCTTTTCTCTCCTTCATCAGATGAGTTTCAGCTTTAGACAGAGAATATTTAGGGTATTTTTTTTTTGGAAAGGCACTACATTCAGCTCCCACCTTAAAACGTTGAAAACAGTTGCATTGCTCTGTAGGTGAATTTGAATCAATAGATACATTTACAAAAGCATTAATTCCCACCTAACATAAGATTTCCCTCAAAATAGTGGATATATTATTTGTTTCATAACCTTTAAGGATACAGAATACAACAGAGCAGAGACATTCTGGCTGAGGTAATCAAAATATTGATATTAACTCACTCCTCCAATGGAGGAAATAAATAGCAGTATCTGCATATAATAAAATATTTTCTTCAAAAAATACAAAAAATACAACATAGTACTTAAAATCTATCGAGACATACTTGTTTCCCCAAGTTATTAGTCTGATTCTAAATCAAATCTGAATTGAAAAGATTTAAAATAAAAATGTGAAATACTAGATCTACTTTATATGTGAACTAGTTTTGTTTTGTTTTGTTCTTCCTTTGCCATGCAGAGACTTTTGAAGAGCTTGGAACATGCTTCTGAAAACTTTCGACCATTCCGCTTTCTCTTTTTTTTTTTTTCCTTTGCTTTTTTTTAGTAAAAGTTTTCACATAATGACCAATTTTTTTTAAGTCAAATATACATTTTCAAATAGTCCACAAAATACCCATACTAGGTCATTTATATGCATTTGTGGATGCTACAAGGAAAAAAGCTCATTTCAGTCTCCAATTTCCTATACTCTGCATTAAGTAAGATTTAAAACACAACTGATGATCTATAAAGATAATATAGGAAAATATCAAAAAGTGATGAACATCCAGTAATAACAAGAAGTAAGTTCAGTTTAAACTGATGATAAAGCAATTACTTTATAAAAATATTCATTCAGTTCTGCTTCACAAAGCATATTACTGTAATATAGTTAATCAGAAGATATTACCTCCAAAATATTTTTTTTCAGAAATAGATCTTTTTACTTCCACATTTATCATCTTGAAAGCGGAGAAACAGAGAGCATGTGGCTAACTTTAACAAAACAAAACAAATGGACCAACAAAAAATCAAACACGGAAAAAGGGACTGAAGGCCATAATAAGCCATAATGCAATCGGAGTTCTGCAATACTAATACTAATACTATGAGGATGATTTTAGTTATACTGCTTATGTCTGTGTTTTTCTAGCATCTTTTGCCTTTGCCTTGTTTAAGTTTCCTTTTTTGTATGCTTGGTACACATTCATCATGTATCAAATTACAACTACATATCTGATTTCAGGGTCTCCTGTTCTGGTGCGGCTCCTGCCTCTCTCACATTACAAAGTTATGTGAAGATTTTAAGTTCCTCATATTAAATGTCGTTCTCGGGGCCAAGGTTTAGAAGCAACCAATAATTTCATACACTCAGAGGCACAAAACTTTTTGGATACACTATAAACTAAGATATGTCACCAAATTCGAACCATGAACTTAAATTCTCATAGAATAATATTAAATAATTTTATCTGAACGAATAGTTGTTTACTGATGAAGTAAATGGGAACACATTTGCAGATATCTTGCATACATAATCTTCAGAAGTTCCTTTATCCCACAAGCGGAATAGAATGCCTAATGCAAATCATTTTCTGCAAACATTTAGTTTTAGTTAAATAAGTTTACTTCATTATTTTTGGCTCCTTGTTTCTGTTCACTCCATACAGATATTCAGATAGAAGGTGTATTTGTGCTTAAAGGTACAATAGGGTTAAAGGGATATGAGTTCAAGTTTTGTTTCTTTTCCTGTATAAATTTTGTTTAAACTGCATAGATTCCTTTCAGGTATTTAGGTATCTAAAGGAATGTTATATGAGGAATGAAACGGGGACTTGTATGCAAAAATAGCAAAAGGGTGTCAAAATGCTTCAAGGCTCCTAAGCTTAGTTTCCTTTTTCTATTAAGTAAGGACAACCTTATAGCAAGAATATGTTCAAGACAGCAAAGAGTTTTGCTATTTTAGTAGTGGGATTTATAATAGGAACCTAAGACAGACACATCTGGGGACACATCTCTGCCCCTAGAGTTGGGTCTCGCATATCTCTACCAGACTACAATTGAAAAAGCATGCTGAAATCTCATTTTTCCCTAGTTCATTTTCTAGAGCGCTATTTAATGTTGCTGGGCCAGCTTGCAGTTAAGCCTACCTCACTTGGAGAGAGATGAATATTGAGGCTATAATCTAAAATTCATCAGGTACAGGTGCTCCTAAAGAATTGAGTCCAAAGGTGCAGCAGTGGTACATTTTTTGGAACTCAGAAAACATCTGAATTAGAGACTCAACTGTAGAAAGAATTTAACACATTTGCTTGTTACTGCTATTGCAAGTGGAGTTTGATGCAAACTTAAAGGAAATCAAGACCTCTAACCATTTGCACAGGTTTTCTGATCATTGACAAAATATGATGTTCTGACACAATGTACCTTAGCAGTTTCATGATGAAAAGAAAATTCAGTCTTGAGACTTTTATTGATAACTGCAGCTGGTAACACTTAGATGTAAAACAGATTGTGCTCACGATTCACTACTAACTCTAAGGAAGAAGACAGCATTTTTCTTATTGCACTTACAAGTGGTTGAAAATGAAATTCCATGTTTTAAAGACATCAAAACCATTGAGGAATTTATGTACAAATATGTCTAATAAGGTAAAGCAATGAATGAAGGATAGAGTCTTACTTTTAAAATTAAACGTACTTAAAAACAAAGTTAAATCAATGACAAACTGGTCCCTTAGAGACTATTAATATTCTACAGGATGGGAAATAACAGGATTTTTGAAACTACGCATAGCTATACAAAGAATAGTCCATCTAGAGGAAGGGAAGCATAAATAAATAAGAAAATCTAAAATTAGCAACATCTCAGTTGTTAGGTCAATCCCTCATATCTTGGGATTTAAGAAGTCAGAAATATTAAGTGAAATGCAGCAATCCAAAACCAATAACAAGGTTCTAGGAACATGTGCAGATTTGTCTCCAGATGTCAGTGTCCCCCAGGGATCAGTACTGGGACCACCTCCCTGTGAGGAAGAACTTCTTTCCTGTGAGGGTGACAGAGCCCTGGAACAGGCTGCCCAGAGAGGTTGTGGAGTCTCCTTCTCTGGAGATCTTCAAATCTGCCTGGATGCCACCCTGTGCCACGTGCTCTGGGTGGCCCTGCTGAAGCAGGGGGTTGGACTAGATGATCTCTAGAGGTCCCTTCCTACCTTAACCATCCTGTGATTCTGTGATTCTGTCAGTTTAAATGCCAGAAGAGTATGCAGATAGGGTCAAATAGAAGGGGGTTTACAACTTTCAAATATAAGTGGGTCAATCCTGCTCATGTATTTGCCTTCCCCAGTGGCTATTGCTACGCAGATGCCTTCTGCAAACTCCCAGCAGAGTTGCTGAACTTCTGAGAGTTCACCACACTGCAAGGCTTTGTAAGGGTGACCATGCATTGGAATAAACCTTGTATAAAAGACATCTTTGTATAAAAATCATGTAGAAAATGTAGTCCAGCCTCAGTCAGCCTAAACCACATCAGTACCCCAATGCTGTCTGCTCCATCAGTACCTGTAGCCTTCTAAAAGGGCTATCAGGAAAGTTAAGTTTAGGAATAGCATAGGTCACTTCAAAAGGGCCTGTTAATCTACTAACAATGCAAATCAAATACAGTTAAAGATATATATTTTTGCTATTACTACAGTAAAAGCTAAGTGAAGTAAGGGACTGACATAATCTGCAAAATATGAATCTTACTGGGTGACTGATTATTTTACTTTTCTCATGATTATCTTCTCACTGGTAACCTCACCATAAAAAGTCAGTCACCATTCAGTAAAGGTACTTGTCCTTATTTGCATGAGTTTTACAAAATACTTTGGACAACACTGAAAATTATAACTTCATCTTAAAAGAGAAAACAAGTTAAATGAAATATTTTGCTTACAATATTGTGCAAAGTGGATTTAATAGTAATTTTAACAATAACCTTGATGTTCACCAGTTTCACTAGTTTGTGACTTCTGACATGTTTGTTTTTATGCATCTAAAATAGATAATCATTAAGTTTTTGGAACGATGACCCATACACCAAGGTCAGGCCCATCAGTAAAATAAACTTTTTTAAAGAGTTATTTGAAATTAGTTTCTTCAAATGTGTAATTTTAATATTATGAATATACTTGCAAAATCTATCAATCAGAGTAAAAGTGCCCCAGAACCTAGATGAAATTACAGTAATAAACCTGGATGAAATTTTCATAACAAAAGCGAGTTACAGATAACTTGATTTGACAAATTACATTAAACAAATCTGATTTTCTTTTACAAAGTATCTATTTTTCAAGATGGGCAGGAGCAGCAGATATTATGTATCTTGATATCAGTCAGGTTTTTGCTTTTCCCCAACATACAAAATTTATTGGAATAGTGCAAAATCAACTGGAAAAACACTTTGAAATAAAATGGTTCTCTGTCAGGGTGGATGAGCTTACTAAGCATGGGATCTACCTTACGCTTACCTGTATTTTCATTCATGGTCCCAAAGGTGGAATAAAGAGAGCATTTAAAGTATCTGAATCAAGCTGCACTGGAACAGGGATTAAAGCTAAGAATACAATTCAATAACAATGATGGTCACTTACACAAAATAGTCAACTCTAAATATAGACGATCATTTAGAAGGATAGCATTAGGAAACTTTGGGAATTACAAGTTGAATATAACACAGGAGCAGAACATGCAAGACAACTATTGCCTTTCCTCTATAAGAGTGAGCTTAACCTGGAATACACTGTTCAAGTTTTGAACATCACACTTCAAGATATGGACCATGTCTAGGCAATCCAGAAGAAAGGCAAAAGAGATGATCACTGATCACAAGAACACAAGAAAATACTGGAAGAAGTAGGGATGTATAGAAGACTGAGGACAAAATATAGCACTCTATTTAGAAAGGTTGCCTCCAAAAGAGGTGGATTTGTCTGTTTCCTTGGCAGTGGTGAAGGCTGAATACTAGACACACAAAAATTTCTAGCTTTTAAGTGAGTTAACCACTGCATCAGTGATTGTCTAGACAGGTGGGACAGCATCTATGGCTGGCAGTCTTTAAAACAGGCTACAGGGCAACCTGAACAAACTGATACAGGTAGAACTGATCCTCCCTTATGGCAGGGAGATGACTGCGGAGGTCCCTGTCTGCATTATCTTCCATCATCATCATCCCTCTAGAGTTTTTCCACTTGAGCTTCATCTCACACCTTCCTTCCTGGCATCTAAAAATTTAGTTTGCAACTCATACATGAAGTCTTGGCCACTCTTATGCTTAAGAAATCACGGGACATGACATAATGTGCCAATATGGAACTGCTGATGTGGAACTCTGCATGTGCATTATTTTCTTCCACTTGCGTCTTCCTTAGGCATTAGGTAATGGTGACCACCCCATGTGCATGCAAGCCTGTATATCCCTAGTCTATATATACACTTATCTTTTAACATAAGAAGTTCCCACTCTCATGCTTTAAGCTCTACCAAAATAAACATGTTCTGTAACGCATGCTTCCTAATCAGATAGCCTCAGCACACATCACAAAGCCCTTTCAGAGTCATGATGCAGCTGGCAACAGCTGAGATATAGTACAGTATCCTGAGGTCATGCATTTCTTTCTAAAATAAACGTATGAGTAAATATTGAATAGTAACACTACCCTACATTTTGCCAATAGTTTTGAAGAGGAAATGATCCCTCAGATTAATGAGCAATTCTACTCAAAAGTCCGAGCTATGATATAGTCTTATATTTTTAAACAACAGCTAGATCTGATCTAAGCTATTTCAATAACCTCAGTCACTAATAAAAATAAATAAATAAAAGGTAGAGTATTAAGAGGTCATATTCATCTCTGGTACAACTCCAGAAGCCAAGGGAATTCCTTGAAGTTCAGAGTGTCACATGGAAAGTCCTGCAGGTCATCTTGCAAACTGCAAGGTATGACTGATGGAAAAAGCAATGCTATTTTCCTTTCCTATTTAGGAAACATTATACTAAGAAATAAGATACTACAGAATTGTCTATCTGAAATTGCCTGTTTATTATTATGTAACAATTGATATACCAGATCACCAACCAGTTTTACAAATCCAAATAAGACCACCCGTCTGCAAGTCCTCCAGAAGTAAGAAATCACAACATTTTCTTTGGAAGCTTGTTTTTCTTATACTGTAACCAAGTAACTACCGTGTTTCACATATGTATTCCTTAAAATGCAGTCAGGAATGAAATATGCCATACTTTGCTTTCCCAAAACCCCAAATTAAAGTTAGGAGATCCTCATCCAGATTTATCAATATAAAATGTATGCTTATATATGTACACACATGCATAAGAATTCCCAGAGTAATTCCTTTATTTTATATGCTGATGCTAATTATGAAATGGTTGCTAGATCCCAAAAGTACATTCTAAATGAATGGATGATGGCTTATAGAACACAATTCTTAAGTACATCTAAAAATTAACCCTCCGCGTCCCCCACTCCCACACACACAGGTATTTCCTTGGATATAATTTACTACAAACAATAAAAAGAAATAGCTTGTAGTCCTTTTAGAAAAATGCATCTAAAATTCCTCTTTCACTCATCTACTTTTGGATTTACACTCCACGATTAGGGCTACTTTTTACTTAGATGATGAGCGGTCCCTACTCTGAAGTTGTCAGCAAGTGATAACATTTAACATTTAGGAGTTTCTGCCACTGTTCAGGATCTTCAACCCAAGTTCTATGCGTCTAGAAGGACATCACACTCACCAACGAATTGAGAGTTGAGTATTCCTGGGGTAGAGGATTTACAGGAGCTGTTAATTCCTACTCTGCCACTGCAGGTATGTGTCACCCTGTTTACATCACGCATCAATCATCTGCTGTGATGAAATATAATCCTGCTGTTTTAAAAAAAGAACTCTGTAACTGTGAGGATATTTTGGCAGAAGTGTTTGACATATTTTCCATGGGCACAAGCCGCTCCTGGTTCTATTTAAATCTCCGCAGCTCTCTTGCCTGGACATTACTCACTCGGGAAGTTCATTCACCGGGTACTCAGCAGCAGAAGTGGAAAAGCCGCAATGGCAGCAGACAGCACCCCGGCCCCCGAAGCCAAGCGGAGCGCCGCTCCTGCGAAAAGGGCTGTCCACAAGATCCGAACAGCCAGCCTCGTTGTCAGCTTGGCACGAGGCTGGCAGCAGTGGGCCAGTGACCACAACATAAAGCAAGCGCAAGAACCCTCCGGGTGGGTACCCAGCAAAGAAGACTCATCAGCTCAGCTGCTACAAGAGGGATCACATGAAAAATGGTCAATACCGTCTGTTAGGAGGCATCAGATGAAAGATGATGATAAGTCCTCAGCAAAGGAATCGGTGACGATAAGAGAGGATGAAAAAAATTCAAGGGAATCAGATGAAGCCCTCAAGAAGCTGAACATAAAATGCAAAGAGGTTTCCAAAACAGTTGTAAGTAAAGCCTATGAAAGAGGAGGTGACATCAGCCTCCTCACTGACAGATATGAACGTGACAGTAACAGCTCAGAGATGATAAAGCTGAAAGAAGAATCAAGTGCTATCGACAAAATTCTTAGTAGCAAATTATCTCCAACTATGAGGAGAAAGTGCTCAAACCTGTTGTCAGAGCTGAGCAAGAGCCAGAAAGTAACGGAACAAGAGGACAAAGTTCCTAAGCAGGAGCTGCTACTTAAGTGCCAGGATGACAGCATGGATACAGCGGACAGCGGCTATGGAGAAGCAGAGGATAGAGCCGAGATAGAGGATGGTGACCAAGAGAAAGTGGCTGCTGTGAGGATTAAGCAACCTGCGCCATCTCTGTAAGTAAAACACCTTCACTATAGCATCTTAAACGGCCAGCAGACCCCGAGACAAGTGCAGGTTTTCATGAGGAAGGGAAATGAGATAAGGAAATGAGATTCATACCACTCTGTGCTTAAGCGGTTAAAGCCAACATCATCTGACTATAGGCTTGGCTTCTGTACAGTATATACACAACAGACACAGGAAGTTTTATTTGGAAAATGTTAATTATATTTAATTTTGGTGCTGGTTTTACTGATTCATCTAAAGCACTACTTAATATTTTAGTCTGCATTTAAGATTAATAATGTTTCTTTCTGATCAGGAGCCCAAAGCTGTTCATTTATTTTAGGAAATGGCAAGTCTAAGGCACGGCACTTGAGCAAAAATTTCCAAATACTTATTCATCATTTTGCTTAATATAAATTGTGAATATCGTTTGGAGCAACTTGTCCAGAATGTCCAAAAGAGATATCGCAGCAATTGCTTTTAAATACATCTTAGCAAATGTTGGCTTCCCTGGTTCTTTTTGGAGGCTTTTCAGGGGTTTGGAATTCATCAAGCCAAAGAATGGAAACTAGCAGAGGAGTCAGGACCCTAATCAAGCAGTATAAAGCATCCAGCCTGGCTGCTACATCTGAAAGATTGATCTATAACATGCCGCTATAAATCATTTGTGAAAAGAGCATTCACATATTTAATTGATTTCTAACATTCAAAGTTTCTCTATGAGTGTACTACCAAAAGAAAAAGAGTATGTTAATTATGTTGTTATAAATTGCTTCCCAGCAAAAAAAAAAAAAAGGTAGTTCCTGACACACAGATTTTTTATGCCTATAATTGTGAAGAAAACAGAATGAGCATAGTCTGTGAAAGAAAAACAGAATGAGCATACCCACACATTTATTACAGGTTCCACTCAAGGACATGAATTAAGTAGCAATCAAATCTATAGCATGCAAGTTTTGAATAATATTTTTAGCAAGAGGTTCTTGCTCGGAGATTACTGCTCAACAGCAGCTGCATGTTAAATTCAGAGTCCACGTAGTAAACAAGTCCACCTGCACACACACAGTCCTTGGGAGTCCTCCTGAAAGAGCAGAGGAACAAGTCCCACAGGGTAACAGCAGGTCCAGGAGATGTTCTCCAGTTCGCTCCCCTGGGGACATCTGGCAGGACAACCTCTCTTAGCTGATGGCCACCAACAGCTGTCTTGTCAGCAGACTTGCCAAGGGGCAGCTGCCAAACCAGTTCACGACTCTTTCCTTTTAGCAAAGGATGAAAGGGTTGGTACACCCAAGGTAGAAAAGGGGCATCTTGTAGACTTGTGTGGTTGGTTCCAGTCTGCTGTTTTACAGACTTTGTCATGCCCTAGAGCAGAGACAGCAGAAACAAACGTGCGGCCAAGTCTGAACTTGTATCTGACTCGGAAAACTGTATAATACGTCTAATTTTAAAAGTGGGATGAAGGAGGCTCTGAGGGCAGCCCTTGCTCTGCGGAGGCCAAGGCACAGCACACGCTCTCCTGCGAGCTCCACCGGTGGGACAGCTGGAGGCTGTAACGTAACCCGAGGGAGGCTCTGGCAGAGCTCACGGGGAGGGAAGAGCCTGGCACCAACACAGTGTTTCCCGCCAGGATCCATCCACACAGCGAGGCCTGAACCTCTGCTGCATTCCCAAGCGCTGTCACCTGCACGTGCGAACGGAGCGCAGGGCAATTTGAGATGAGACGGCAGGATTCTTCACCGACTCCGTTTGTATGTAAGGGACTAGCAAGACAGCAGGGATTGGAGGATCAGGGCCAATATCTTTATACGATATTCTGATCACTATTATCACTATTTCGAAAACGAGAAACTGGAACCAACATGGATGGAAATGCCAAGAAAGACTCACTGATCTGTCTGCAATCAGGCAGACGTGACCATTGCTGTTGCTTGGGCTGTGCTCGCTGGTAAGTTAACACTTACCACAGGCAGCATCCATTTACTCATGCAGGCACGTATTTCAAGCATGCTTTACAACCAATATCTGAGCATGTCAGACTGGGGATTAGAACAACACTTCGCTACAGAACTAACTGCCCGATCATCTCCCACAAGGAATAATCCCTTAACAGTCAAAATGAAAAAGCTCACCAATAACCCAGGGCTTGGCTGTTCGCTCTTCATTATATTTGAAAGAGACTGTGTTCATTGTCCTTTGACAGAACTTAAGGTCTCACTTTTCTCAAATACAGTGGAAAAAGAAGATATATTTGCAGCAGTTATCTGTAAATAACCTCAGTTACAACAAATTGCTTAAAAATGCCATAGGAGAAACAAAATTACTGTCTTTCTTCACATATATTTTCCCCATATATATAATTTTAGTGCTGCTACCTAGGAAAAATAGATTAGTCATATTTACTCAGGGAAAAATGACTGAAATGACGCCTTTTATGTTATTTACATCTATCTCTTTTACTGATATATACCAGAAAATATAAACAGCAGTATAAATACATATTTATGCTGCTGTTTCAGGACTTGATTTTTTTTACCATTTAACCAATTGACTAATTGATGGTTTTTCAGGCTGCTCCTTTTTTTTTTCACATGCTTTTTTTTTTTAAATTCTTTTTGGAGAAGATTAAGCCATTTTCCTTTCCTATATCCCAGGAAGGGCCAGTAATTCTTTTCTCCTCTCATGAGGAGCACGTTCATCCTTTGTAGCCATAACACTTGCTGGAAATCAGGCTGCTTCCTTAGTAGGCTGAATGTTAACTCCTAGAGGCCTAAGAAATACTATTTCATGTCTGTTTAGGAGCCTAAGACAGTGCAGTCCTGCAGGTTCAGGGTGAATTCAGGGCTATCATTTTGGTTTAACAGTTGGATTTTTGGGGTTGTTGCAGATAAACCACTTGTTACAGTAGGTAAATGCTCATAAGCTTCACAATCTGATGTGCTAGGTGCTGTACAGACTTGACAGATTGGATATACGCATATATATGTATACATATATATTTATCTTTTAATTTATTGATACATATGTGTGAAATAGTGAAAGTAACAGTTTTTAAATTAGAAATTTTAAAACTACGACATTCATTAAATAAAAGTTGTGTTTTTTTTCCTAATACCACATAGGCATACAAATTGAAAGGGAAAAGAAAAATGGTGATTTCAGCTACTAAGATTTTAAGATCAGAGAGTTAAGGACTGAGGCAAGAAGAGATAGGACAGAATAATACTAGAATAATAGGGTTAGTTTGCGCAAAAAGAGGTAACACAATCCAGAGGTAAGCCAGCTCAGTGTCCTAATTTCCCCACTAGCTGCCTGTCAGTGCCCTCACTGCTGCTATCTGCCCATCATCCACCTTGAGGTGGTTAGATTGTTGGTATAGTTTCTCCCATTTTTTTTCTTCACATTGATTGCTTCCCATATATTTGAGGAAGGGATTTATCTTGTCTGCAATATCTGCCGTGATATTGCTACAAAGCTCAGGAGGGTACCTCGAGTTTCTCTCTCATCTTTTGACAGATTCCAGGTTCTGGGTAAGTTTGGGAAAATGGGTTTTCCCCGTTCATCTACATTGATGCCTTTTATGTTAGACGAAGCTGTGCTCACCCAGATTTCCACACAAAGCAAAGCGTGGATTAGATGCTCCAGGACTAATTTAGACCTAATGAGAACATGCCATCTAGCGGTTAGCAGCTGGTCTGGAACCGCTGTGAATAAGCTAATGAGAAAAGATGAGAGCAGAACCGCAAAATTAAATATGATGAAACGCAAGACTCACACACCGTTATTTTTTTCTTTCAGCGCAAGCAAATTTACTGAAGAAATAAGCCGGAAAGCTCACAGGAAATACAGCCCCGTTAACAGCCTGAAGAACAGATGGCAAGAATGGTCAGATCGGCACCTCCTCACGCAGAAGCTGAACCCCTTCAGCGAGGGGTTCGACCACCAGCTGGCCATGTCCACGCGCCTGCACAAGGGAGACGAAGGCTACGGCCGTCCCAAGGAGGGAACCAAAACGGCCGAAAGGGCCAAGAGAGCCGAGGCCCACATCCACCGGGAGATGCGAGACCTGTGCTTCATCATCGAATCCATGGCCGAGCCCCGGCACGACGGCAAGATCCAAGTCACCTTCGGGGAACTCTTCGACAGATACGTTCGTATCTCCGATAAGGTTGTGGGGATTCTCATGAGAGCCAGGAAACACGGGCTGGTGGACTTTGAGGGGGAAATGCTATGGCAAGGCAGGGATGATCACGTCGTAATTACTCTGCTGAAATAAGCAGGCTCCAAGCGCAGCTTAGCTCAATAAAACTTTGCTCTTCCCTTGCTATTAGTTTTTGCTCATTTTGAACGCAAGATCTTCCTCCTACACATCCACACAAAAAAGATATTGTTTCTCTAAAAATGCATTTTCAAATTATTTCTTGATAAATCAAGTATCCCAGTGGATTTTCCTCTGTATCGTGAGATTTAAAGGACATATCAATTTGATATTTTTTTTTTGTCTCATTAAGGGAAAAATCTGTATGGCATATAAGCAGATGAATATAAAAAAAAACTAACAGCAATACAAATAGCTACAAATTATTTCCAATTTTTGTTTGTTCTTACAAGTTCCTCCCAAATAATTAAATTGTGATTTATCATAAATCATGCCAGATCATAAGTTGAATAAGGACATAGACCAAGTTTTTGATCTGTGAAAATCAGCTTGTGTGCATATTTTCTTAGTAAGATAGTTAAATAAATGCAAGAAAGTTTACTTGAACACAGAATAAAGGATAGCACATCTCATTCCTATTATATGCAAACAGAAGTGTAGTATTATCTTGTGGTTATTACTGACAAAGCTTTCTCATACATGTCTACAAACTAAGGTAGAATTCTTTTTTTTTTAATAAGAGACTTTGTATTTAATTTATTTATGTTATAATTTATTAGATGGCTTCATATTTATATTGATGGCTGATGGAAAGAAAGCAATGCAGGTAACCAACTAACAGAATATATTATGAACAACCCTCGCCCGAACCTTTCTATTCAATACTGGAATGCAATGTATCATCTGAATATCAATGTGCGTATATATATATATACATGTGTGCATATATATATATGCATATCTATGTTCCTTAAAATTACAGACAGAAATTCTGCATAAGATAGACAAATATCACCTTGTTGTACTGTTATTTGTACTGTTATTTATACTATACAACACCTTCCACTGGAATATGCTTCAAAGTGAAAAGAGGCATAAGCCAGCCCCTTAAAAGAAGATAGCTTTAAGGGGACTGGAATCGCATATTAAAAACACATGAAAAAAAACCCATTAAATTTAGAGCGTTTGTCATTTGAAGAAACGCTGCATTCTTATATTCCAATATTATTGAATTATTTCCTTTCAGTTCAGGTAGTGTTGAAGGTGAAGAAAGTTAATGAATAACATACTTGAATGTCTTAAAACTGTGCTTCCATTATAAACAAATCTGAGACCTCTAAGGGTGTATAATGCTTACTGGATTAAGCAGATCATGATTACTCTAAACCTTGACTGAAAAGAAATCCTAGTAAAAAAATATGTTTTGTACGTTAAGCATTTGTTTCAGAGCAACATACTTAGGCAATTAATTTGATACATGAAAAATAATTTTTTTAAATAGGATTCTTTCAAACTGAAAGATCAAATATCTTTCTTATAGAAGAAAGGACAATTATTGCTTAGCTTATACCATATACTTGCTTAACTGGAGTACAGGTACTCCATTTTGAAATTCCCAATGAGCGTACGAATTATATAATTTATAAGTTAATGATTTTAACATGCCTATTGTAAGACTTCATGTAGAACATTAATATTATAGGCAGAGCTATATGTTGTGAAATGAGATAAAACCTTGAATTAAAGACGGATTCAATAGCAATTGCCTAGTAATATTCCTTTCTACTTCTCTCAGATTACTCCATCTGACCAATAGTATCCCTACGTGCAATAGTGACATACCAAAACATTCATATGCATCACATTAATCTTATTCTTCACATCTTTGTATAATTATTACAGCAGAATAAATTGTCTTGAGATTTGTGTGTCAAAAGAATACTTGTATTATAATATTTAAGTAAATAAATAAATATTATTTGAATATTTCTTTGGTTAATCCTCCCACTTACCAGGCTACAAAAAAATCATTCATATTCAAGAATTTAGGCATTAATATGTTGTTTCAAAATATAAGCACAGTTTTCTCTTCACAAGTAGTTAAAATATTTCCGCATGATGATTTCTGTCCACAGCAGAAGAACAAGAGTACACTGAAGTGAAACACCGTTTTCATGCTAAAAGCTTGTCAAAAGTATCATACTCAAAAGTGGTTAAAAATTAATTATCTTACATTTATGTTCACAAAATTCTCACCCTCTCCTAGGGCAAAACATCCTTTCCAGTGTTATTTTAGCAAGTAATTTAAAGCCCAAGAATACTTCGTTGTTTTATGAAGAATTATAACTCCTTCCAAAGACATTAGACAGTAGAGGCAATATACTTTTGTATGGTAATATATTAAGAGGAAGGTACCACCAACAGGTCCATTTGAATATTAAACATGTTTACAGCACGTACTTAGAAATTCTGCTCCGCTATGAAGTCTGTGCTGGGTCCTAATGAAGCTTTAGGGAAACACTATAAACAAACTTGAATTTGGAAAGACGAAAAGTAAACAAAAAGTAAAGCAAACAAAAAACTCCATCTTCCGAGCTCACAGCCTCCAGCCATCCGTGTTAGTCCAGAGTAACCGTAAGGTAGGTCGGCTCTCCCTACCAGTTTTGTCGGGAATGTAGAATTCAGAGCGCTGCCCCCGTGCTATCTTTTGCTAACTGAGCGCTTGATGAAAACGATGAAAGAGGGAGGAGAAAGGAAGGCGGCGATCATTACCCCCAACCTGCACCCCTGCTGGGCTGCTGGGCGGCGAGCAGACACCTCGGACACCTCGAGGGCTGAGGAGCTGCTGATGCCCTGGGCACAGGCACCTTCCTCCAGCTTCTCTGGGCAAGTACAGCATTTACGTCGGAGAAGACCAATACTCCCAGCTCAGTTTTAGTATCTGAAATTGGGGAATATCTGCATTTAAGGTAAGAATTGCAAAAGTCTGGTCTACTTAAAAGACATCTGACTTTTAAAGTGGGCTCCTGTAGGCCTATCAGAAGTGAACATGGACAAGCCTATGTTTTAAAGTTTACCCACTGGATACTGGAGGCAGAAGGGGCAAGGACCTCAGCTGCACTGTAATTCACAGTAACAGAGGAGACAGGGAACTTTCCTGGGTTTTCTCCACTGTGGAACATAGCAGAGAGAACTGAACTTCCACTTCTGCTTTACTCAAACACGTTCAGCAACAGAAACGAGCATTGACACACTACTGATCTCATTTAATCTCAACACTTCATGTAACTGATGCCTTCTGCGTATTAGATAATCAAGAAATTTGTGCACTTGTACTTACCATGTAGGATAAAAACAAAATTATATCTGGAGAGAAAGGTAATATTAGACCAACTGATTGAAGAGGAGAGGTGGCTTTCAAGCCTTTCCAATCTCTCCTTGCCTTTATACCCTTATATCATCAGGATAAGGGATTATATCATCAGGATACGGATTGTGCTGTACAGCACAAATCTACAGCTCACTGCAGGTAACGTCCTAGGCCTTTCACATCCATATGCATCCCAATACAAGCAACGTCAACAATTTAATGCTGCATCATAAAAAAAAAAAAATCTTTATTTATATATATTTTTTCCTATTCATACACTGAAACTGTCATATTGTTAAGCTATTCCCAGAAGAGGCACATTAGCCAGAAGTTATAATTTCTCTAAGTGGAGAAACACCTATCTCTTGGTTAGATATGATAATAGCAGATCGTGATATGGTAAATGATAAAGTAGATATGTTTGTGTCTTCAGAGGGCTACATTATTATCATGAGAGTAACAAAACTCTACGTTTAGGTACATGGGTACATATACAGTACCTATACATTTAATAGGTACTAACTTGATTCACCACCCATAGATCTGAATTATCAGAAGGGCATGCAATTGGAAGTATGCAATACTAAAGGCAGTTTTAAGGGATGGCTTGATCTTTTTGATGGAATGTCTGGCACATCCTGTGAGGTAAATTTTTCAGGGAAAACTAACAAAGAACTATAAAATAACTAAGGTTGGAGGACAAAGTAAAATAATCTAGTTAAACTGCCTGTTCAAAGCAGAGCTAAATATGAGTTGCTTAGGTCCTTGCCCTGCAACTTGGAAAGCTTGTAGCACTCGCAGATAGAGATTCTATGGCACAATTAGGAAACCTCTTCCAGAATCTACCTACCATTGCTGAGTAAAATATTCTTTTGTCTAGTTAGAATTTCTCTTGCTGTTACTTGTGTGTGTTGTGTCTCACCATTTGCTGCTCACTTCCAAGACTCTAGTTTCATTCTGCCTTCAGCCCTCATTAGGTTTCTGGAAACAGCAGTTAGAACTTCCCTTGTTTTTTATTCCTTAGAGGCTAACCAAACCTAGCCTTTTCTGTACAACGTGTCCAAACATCCCAGAAGTCCTCTTCTGCACTTGCAGGGGAGATGATGCCAAACTAGTGTATTAGGTGCAACCCGGACACAAGACTCCAAATGAAGGCTCACGACCCTCAAAAAGAGGAGAAACCACCTCCCTTTATTTTCTGCTGCAGACCAGAAGTGATCGGCTTCGATCATCACAAGGGCACGCTGCAGACATGCTCAGCTTGTTCATCCCACCTCTTGGTAAGGGACTTCTGCAGAGCTTTTACAGAGCTTCGCCTGCACAGAGCTCATCTAGCTCAGCCTGTTTCTGAACCTCTTTCCATCAGCTTGTCAAGATGCTCTGAATAGCAGCTGTACTCTCTAGGGTAGTAATTGTTCCCCTCAACGTATATCCACAGTCTTAATGGTTGGGAATTTTCCTGAGTTGAAATGAGGCTACTATTCCTGCTACGACAGAGCTCCACCTTGATGCAAGATACTTGACTGAAAAGCTTTTGTTACACATATGGTTTACTACTCTTCCAAATAACCCAAGTATTTATGTTGAAATAAAGCCCATCATCTCTGAAGTTAGAATCTGAGAAACAAGTAAAGTCTAAAAGTTGAAGCAGACAAACTAAAACAAATGTAACATGCAGTGCCTGGAAGAAGAGTTCAGAATGAACTCTGATTATTTGGATATGTGTTTTACACTAAAACCACACCATATTCTATTTTACATTCTACTCACTATACTATCTGGGCATCTTTGATTATGCATTTGAGCAACAGCTGATTGAATATTCTGGTTCTCTGCTTGGAGAGGGGGGAGGAGGAGGCAAAATTTGAAGAGTATCTTTTTTTTCTAGCTTTTAAAAATAAGTACATTGCTAATCATGTATTTATGCTAGACAAACCAAGACCAAGGTAATTCTAAAGGTCAATTGCATTTCATTACGTACTATGAGTTATTTATCTTTTGATATTATTGGAAGGGAAAGCAATCAAAACAAGCACATAAACCCAATTAAACAGGTCCAGGTCCCTTGCTCTTTTTTTTTGTTCTCCTTTCTTCCCTTTTCTCTTAATGATAATTTCCAGTTTTTTAAGTACCTATCAAGAAAGTGATGACCAGTGCTGAATGATGAACAAACAGATCCTGTATATTCATTAAACTTAATTTAGTATCATCAATAATCTATATTTGTTCTTCTAAATAAACTCCAACTCCAGTTTATGTTTACATATACTTAGATTTATTTGCTATACATCACTATGACCTTATAGTACTCAAAATCCATTACAGGATTTTCTTTTTGTAATAATTAGTCTTAACTCCACAAAGACAATAATACTGCTGTGGAAGACCAAAGGGGAGAAGAGCCATTTTTATTTACAATTCCTTATTTTGTAAACATTTAGTCTACACATTATACTAAGTTCTAATAAGGGTAAAGAGCTATACATAGAGACAGGAAACAAAGCCCTGTATTTCTATTCATATTGAGCATTAGCATATATGATGAAACATTTGCCCTTTTTCTTTATCATAGCAGTAGGCCTTCTTCAAGTAAGTTTTTAAAACTTTTCCAAGATCGAAATATTTTGAAATATACAACTACATCTACTTAAGCCAACCCATTTGGCTTTTATTCCATTTCTAGAATAATTTAAAGTGCTATTAGCAACCCGTCAATCAACACTTTTCTATAATAACAAAACTACTTTAAACATTAATTTACAAGATAATATACAATGTTCATCTGAAATAGCTGAAATTTCAGCACAAAGTCAGTCACTGTCACACTTAACAGCAATTTTTTTTTCTTTTTTTTTTGCAGAACATAGAATAGAAGCTTTGAAACAAACAGTTTTGTTGAGCTGTTATTGCCACAAAGGCTTATCGATTTCCTACGAAAGTGGACAAGAGCTACTGGAACTGTATTCTAGCCTGTCATTTTCTTGAGGTCACATGACAGTAAGTTTGCATATTCCACAAGTCTACGGAATTACAATATTGTCTACCTATAGTACATTATCTCATTTTAATCAGAGCTGGTGCTAACTGTAAATTTATAACATAAATCCACTCAAAAACATCACAACTATTTTTTCTTTGGACAGGAATAAGCTATATTCTTGGAATTGATGTGCTACACAGCTACAACAGTATAACAGTATATATCTGACACTTTATGTTGAAGAAAGATGCATCTGTTTCATAATCTTTGTACTTTTAATGCCCTACTATAGCTACAAATTGTTCGAGTTTTACTTGCTTTAGCCTTTTAAATTTGTGGAACTGTTACATTCTTACATTCCCTTGCTATATTTTAAGTCCTTGCCACACAGCTCAATATTTCCAGCATTTGTCCCAAACCTGCAGATCATGAACAGCATGTGCAAAACACTCTAACACAATCAGCATGCAGTTAGAGCACTTACTGTATTAACTGACTTTTTTTCTAAACATAAACAACAATAAACAAGACAAGTGGCACTGTTGACTTTGGATATATCTTCTAGCTTGACCATATGCATTCTGATACCAGTATGAAGAAGGAATGCTAGGCTTCTTATCTTATTGTGGCACCGTGTTAATTTATCCATCATTGGTCTAGACCAAGCTCTGCAACACCACACACAGCTTTCTTCTTATGTAGGTTCATAGAGGGCAGCTTCATTCATAGATATAATTTGAATACAAAAATAATAGCCTTTATTCAATGAAACAGCCCCCTGGCAGCACTGAAGAAAGGTGTGTGGGCAACTTGGGAGGCAGCTGTAGAGAGGGTGAGAAATTGTGTAGACTGCTCATTTTTAGTCCATGAGGTTTATGCTTCTGAAAAGTGTCTACAGCTTAGAAAAAGTAGGATCATATTTTACAGGTGTGAGAAAATAAGTCTGCTATTTCACAACTGTAATTAGATGGCCACGCAGAAAACAAAGGAAAGCAAAGAAAAAAAGTGTAGAACAACATGTTATATTGCTCCTCAGGATGTGCTGCACTGATTCGTGTCAGGTTTGGGACAATATCCTGCAGAAATAGTTATATACTTATTCAAAAGCCCAAATTTCTATGTCTTGAATAATGAAGTCTTCTCGCTTTGAAAGCGTATGATTTCCAAATGTTTTACATGAATGACTTCTTCCATGGTAGAGATCGCCGTCAAGCCACAAAGCAAACTCCCCTCTGCAAGACAATGTATTAAGCAAAAGATAGAGCAAATTAACTTTAAACTAATGAATGTGTTTTTCATTCAGAAAGTTCTAGAAGAAGAAAATAATAGAATTCTTTTTCAGTACAAGTACAAGTACTTTGTAACTCTTGATGAATTGAATTCAAAACTATAAAGTTTTTTTTTTCTCCCTTCATTTAGAAATATTTTATTCAGGTACTCTGAAATGAAAAAGTAACCTAACTCCTAAGTTTTTAGCCCTTTCCATTTCTATAAACAAAGGTATAACAATACTCATCCGTGAGATGATGAACAGGGAAGATTTCAAAGGCTTGTGTGCTCATGGAGAAAAAGGGCTGGGAACACTGACTAGCATGTCCTGGGATGTTACACAATTAGAGGCTTGAACTGAAATTGTATAACTTTCATATTACATATCACCACAAACTTAAGTATCATGTCCATTCTGAATATACCAAGACAAACATGCGCATGGAGCACGCAAGATGTCATGATCTTTCAGGGCTGAAACTGGATACCACACTATGCTGAAGATAAAAACCACCTTGCATGATACTAACTCCTCCTAATACTAAGCCTGTTCTCTCTTGGCCTCTAGCTGCTGAGCCTTGAGATAGTGAATTTGAAATCAAGGTCGCTTCAAAATTTTCTTTTTAAAGGTGGGTGCATATATACATATACACATGTAGTTGCTTGGAACAGACTCCCCATAATAAAGAATAAAAATTACGACTTACCCTCCTCCTCCAAAAGCAAGGGAGTCCATGTCACCTTTGATGAAGAACATATTGTCTCCCGTCCATTTGAAAACCTAATGTAAAACAGACTAGCAAGTTAAAATGTCTGAACTTTTGGTTTCAGTAAAGATATATTTTGTTAGACTTTTCCTAACATGGAAATTGAGCAAAATGTACAATAGTGGTGGAAAAGAGAGTACGTAGGTGTGTGTGGGGGGAAGGTGTGAATCTTATTCTGCCGGATTTTTGTTATACTTGAGCTTTTAATTATGCAAACTCTACCAGTTTACTGTGCATTTATGCTGTGAGAAACCAGCATGATACACATATTTTTGGGGACAATTTTTAGACTTGATTAAGTATCTAAAAATTCTATATAGCAAGCACAATATTACACATAGAGGTTAAAAAAAAAAAGAGAAAAAGAGAAAAAAAGAAAATAAATCTTCTCCCCACATTAACTCCTTACCTCAAAGTCTGGAGAGAATGTAAAGAGAAATGTCTCCCCAGTGCCATAAAAGCCATCACTCACTTTAAAAGGTTCAGATGCTAGTGCACCAAAAACCTGTAAGCAAAAATATGCAAAATAAAATACTTTAAAAATAATCTACAATTTACCTTGCAAATTATGTCACATTTAGAATCTTACTACAGGATTATAAGCCTTACATCATAGAATCATAGAATGCTTAAGGTTGGAAGAGACCTCGAGAGGTCATCTAGTCCAACCCCCCTGCACACGCAGGGCCACCTAGAGCGCCTGGCACAGGGTGGCATCCAGGCGGGTTTGTAGATCTCCAGCGAAGGAGACTCCACAACCTCTCTGGGCAGCCTGTTCCAGGGCTCTGTCACCCTCACCGTCAAGAAGTTTTTCCTTAAGTTCCCGTGGAACTTTTGATGCTTAAGTTTTGGCTGTTTCCTCTAGTTCTGTCGGTGGCCACCAGTGAAAAAAGGCCAGTCCCATCCTCCTCACTGCCTCCCTTGAGGTACATGGTATCACACTTCCGACTGCTTTAAGATAGTTTGATGTTCTGTGGTACAATCAACTGAACGAGGACCATCATTCACTAAGTACACAAACAAACAACAGAATACAAACCTAAGCACAGGTATTTCTCAAACAAACAAACAAACAAACAAAAAAAACACAAAAAACAAAAACAACCCTGCACGTTTTTGAAATCACAAATACAAAAGTCTCTGCTTCTTTATGCACACCTTTCTGTATCATTCATATTCCAGCCAGCATGGTTCCTTGGATGAGGCTATTTTTCAGCAAGTTACTACCTGTTGTGATTTTCCTTGAATTTATTCATTCCACTCTAAGGAACAGGTAAGTACAGGTATCATGTCTTAAAATAGACCTGGCTTCAACTAACCTTTTCTGGATAGTTAGAAGATTTATGATGTTCAGTACTAAGAACACTGCACCAGTTGTTAAAGAGGTTTGAGGACAGGCTACTTACCAGATTTTTTAAAATTGATTAAAGCAATACCCACAATTAAAAGTCAGCATTTCTGCTCCTTGTAGGAAACATATTCCCACATCCAGAGGAGCAGTGGAGCAGATGCAACTGCAAGGGCAGACCACTAGTGCTCTCACTGGCATGTTATGTGCAAGGCAGGAGAGAAAGGAATGGAGGGTGCTGTACTTTAATTTGAACAGCAGGTCTTGCTCATCAGTCCTGTTCTGCTTTTGTAAGACATTAAAACTACTTCCTGACTTTAATTATTAGTGGTTTAAGGCAGAAACTTTTCTTTTGCACAAAGAAAGCTGCCTGCTTTCCATTTATAGGTACCGCAAAGCTGAACATACAGAAATACAAAACCAGATGTGTCTGACTCAAAATCCTAGTTTCAGAGCAGGAACCTGAGGATTTTAACAGCCATATCTACTTCAACAGCAAGAAGTTACCAGCTCACCACCAGATCATACATACTCCTCATAATGAAACAAATAACATTCTCCAACCTTTCACCCTCCAAGTCTTCCACTGACTAGTTATAGGACATAATTTGCTATTACTGAAAAAAAAAAAAAAAAAACTCTCCAATAATCTTCTCAACATCCTGATAACCCACAGATTGTTTTAAGTCTAACTAGGTGCAATCACATCAATAGATGTTTCCTTTGACTTCTTTCAAACACTAATTCTTTGAAATAAACTTGTGAAAAGAGTATGCACTCCAAAAGAAAACAATCTCTTCACAGGCGCAAGCAGCACTGTATACTTTCAAAGGCAGCATATAGACTCTCCTGTAAAAAGGAGATGCAAGGAATGCTGTACTGGAGAGGAACAAAGGTAGAACTTGCAAATTAAACTTCTCTTAGAAAATAACAACTGAAGAGGCTTTTCCTAATATTTCCAAATTTTATTAAAAAGATGGCATCACTACACCAAATAAAGTTATTTTATACAAATGTACACACAGTTCCTTTATTCAAGTAAACAGAGCTATGTCGCAGCATACTTGTGCATAAATACAATATTTTAATGCCAAAATGAGATCGTCTGTAAGAAACTTTTAAAACTGCTTTAAAAGTTGGTAACACTTTGAAATTGAAAACTACAGCTGACCCTGTCAAAGAGGCATAAGTTTCAAAACTAGTCTGAAAATCTAAAGTTTGCTGAACTCGGAAGGAAAAAAAAATGCCTTAATGGTACTTGTCCTTATGTATTCAGTGACTCCAATCGTCTTTTTTATTTTAAATGATAGGCTGGAAGTCAGCACTGAATTTTAAGACCTACATCTGCATATAGTTATTTCTTTCCAGCTTGATAGTCTCCTAGGTCAGAGGAAGTTCAAATGAGAGGTCACAGAAAATAATGTCCAACACTGAGTATCTGAGAAGTCATCATCAGAACATTATATCTTATAATTAAACAAGGAATCCCAAAGATTAGAGAAGTCCACTTCCTTCAATTTTGGCAGGATACCTGGGGAAATGCTTGTTAGAATTACAAAGCAAAAAGGAAAGAAGAAAATTAAATTAGGAATTAAATAGATCTGGAAACAGTTATTTGGCTTTCGTAGAAAATCAGCACTGTCACCTGGCTTAACAAATAATCACAAACCTTCAGTCTCATGCTACAAAGACATTCCAAATGTTCTTTCTTCTTGCAATTTGTGAAGAAGTCCAAAATTAAAATACAGACATAACTGTTTTCAGGTTTAATGCAAGAAAAAGAGTAGTTTTCTTCCTAGAAAGAATATTAAACCCTAAATCTTTTTCCTAAAAATAAGCTTGGCTCAGATGAAATTTATCTTAAGTGAGAAGATTTCACAGAAAGCAATTCAGATCAGTTAATGACATTTTAAATTCGTGATAGTCAATTATTCAAAGCTAGTGAAAACCCACTGAGTACATGAATACTTTATTTAGAATCATACAAAAGCAGGGCTTGCAAACGATCCAATACAGGTCTCCTGTACAATTTCCTGCTCAAAGAAGGATTACTTCTGAAGTTATGTAGTGTTGGCTCAAGGCCTTTTTCACTCAAGCTTTGAGTATCGACAAGCACGATGAATCCACAGTCTTCCTGCACCCACATTTGGTACATTTCCATAAGCAAATCTTAGTCATGAAATACTGCATTGCTTCTAGAAGCAACACACCAAAAGAATGGGCTGTGATGCAATAGGGTAATTTGTTTCCCATCAAACTGTAATCCTCCAAGAAGTGAATGGGAGATCGGATTGTTGTGGCTTGCTGTTGAGGTGGGTCCTTAGGGCTCCACAGTTTCAGGCTGCACGTCTTACTCTTTTCCACTAGACATAATGTGCATGGAAAAGTAATTTTTTATTAGAGAGACTTGGGTAGTTAAGCGCATGAATTCCACTTCTAGAAACACTTGTTTTGTGACTCCTGTTCAGTAAAGAGGCATTGAGGTTCTTTTTGAAGTGGCTGTCAGAATACACAGTCTTCACTAACAAAAGCAAACAGATGCATAACCAATCCATGCTGATTCATGTACATACCTACAGGCACCTTCATTAAAAGCATCTCTAAAACTAACGCACAATTTAGGTAGCTTCAGATTCCAATCTTCAAATAATGTTCAGCTTTCATACAACTAAAGCTTTAGCCTGTGAACGCTGAGTGGCTTGGCTGCTTTTCTGTCTGAGAGATATTTGACTACTGACATTTGACTATTTGAGATATTTGACTATTTGACTATTAACACGGAGCAAGACCTGTAATGGAGGTGGCATGCTCAGTAAGTGGCAAGGCACCATCATAATTTTTTCTTCAGAAACGGGTAAGTTCATTTGGAGTCACCTTTAGGCTAGATGACATAAGGAGTAGCTAGTGATTTTGGTGCATGCGATCAGAACCAGGAACACCAGGT
The DNA here is from genome assembly GCA_013389825.1 of Crypturellus undulatus. NCBI lineage: Eukaryota > Metazoa > Chordata > Aves > Tinamiformes > Tinamidae > Crypturellus > Crypturellus undulatus. Next base: position 1,138,168 of record VWPW01022716.1, read on the forward strand.
GTCACCCAATACTCATTCTGGGGGGAATTTACTCTCTCAGCATGCTGCAAGGGAACTATATCCTGTGGAAAAAAGTAAAATATTCTGATTCTTTTTCATGAAAAAGCAGTTTTATAGGACAGTTTGCCAGGATTTTGCAGGGTACTATGGATGAATTGACAGATTTCAAAAAAGCAGTAGAGACTTAAATGGTATGCAGCATAACAAGCTACCATTGGCTCATTTTTCATGACTGTAGCTCCAAGGATCAACAGAATTTTCATAGGTTTTGAATCCAAAGATAGTGTAAAGATAGTTCTCTGCTGTCAAATACAGAGATATAGCACAACTATGGAAAACATCATTATTAATTGGTGAAGTACAGCATATAAAACTTGTCATACCCTTTACTGTATGCTGTTTGCTAATATACATAGATTTTATCCACTCTCGTATCGAATTTGGATAAAATCTGTCTTATGCCAAGAGAGCTCCAAATTCAGGTAGCTTGGTGACTCAAGGAACACTTTTACACATCTCTGAATATGAGCCTGTAAGTTGAGATTTGTCACAGTTCATTTCACAAAAGCTTATGATAGACCTACAAGTTTTTTTAGCTTGGCAATGGCTGCTTTATGAGCTTATTAACATATGGCAAATCATCCAAAATACTTCATAGTCCTCAGTTACAGGACAAGAATATATACTGTTGATAAGACAGCCCTATTAGAGAAGATAGATTTTCTTTTTGTGCCACATAAGCAGATAGAAGGAAGCATACTAATCCACAAACTGACATTGAGAAGTTAGTAAGAGAACTAGAGAAGGAAAGTTAAAGCACTTTTGAAGAGGCTGATGAGTCTGCTGAGATATCAAATCTACCGAGTGTTTTTAATATTAAAAAATAATGAAGTTTCCTTTAAGAACTTCTGAGGAAAATGCTCTCCTGGCCCAGCGATTTAGAAATGATTTTCATTTTTAATACTATAAGAAAAAAAAAAAATCCCTGAAGCAGGAAAGGGCATAAAAAGACATGAGTTGGGACTCAAATTAGTTAACATACCCTTCCATTCACCCATTCAGACATTCTGAATGATATCAGGTGATATGAGACCATACTTCCTGAAAATAAAAGCAGAGGCTACCACAGGAGGATAGATAAAAAAGTAAAAACTATATTTTTTTTCAGTGGTTTTGGCCGTTTTTGATGAAAAATTAAAAATATTAAATTCAACAATTGGACATTATGGGTGAGGTGGTATGATTAAAGCATTTCCTTAAAACATAGCATCTCAGAGAGTTCCTACATAGTGAATCAGGTTTTTAAAATACTGTACATAACTATTAAGGGGGAAAATAGCTCAATATACACAGTTTTTCTTTCCTCCGATGATGGACTGAAATGCTAAAGATTCATGTTAAAGACTCATAAAAGAATAGCTAAAAGATTCTTTTTCTTGATGCATATCCAGCCCCAAATGACTTTCCTACCTGTCCATCGCTGTCCTTGATAACCAGCAATACAGGTGTGTCCAGCCCCAGCATTGTTCGATACAAAGTCTTCAAGCTCATGCCATGCTTTGCAGTACTGTAGGCAAGAGTCCATGGGTATCCGATGGTCCGTGGTGGAAGAGACTTTGTGAGCTGTTAACAAGATAAAAAATGAACCTCTTATTGAAGAAAATATTTAATATGCATGCACAACTTAGAAATGAGGGTTGCTTATGATCTTCTGGACTTTTACAAATATCCTTAAAAGAGAAGATCCTTTCACTTTATCAGTTTTGTTAAAACTTGTTGCTCAGAAAATGTGTCAATTTGTTCCTGATCTACGATTCCGGTAAGACAGTTTAAAATATCAGGCCATCCCTCAAGCCTTATTTGTATATTTTCTACCTCTGATATTTCAAGCGGGCTTCTTTTTCCATCTCTGCCATGGACTTTCCATGAAAAGAATGACTTACTAACTGTTTGTAAGGTCTCCAAGAGTAATATGAAGGCACTAAGAGTACATATTTATTCTTGCATAACAATACCATCCCTCTGAATTGAAGAGCTAGACTAGCTAAGTCAACATGAATCAAGTTGAAAAGTAAGATGCTTGCTCTTCTAGTCCTATTGCTTCTATAACAACCACAAAAAAAACAAAAACAAACACACACACACACAAGAAAAAACATAACAAACCTCTCCAAACTTAATCCAACTTTCCATAAATGTATTTAACAGGATTACTTTGGACTAGATAAACTACTGTGAGAGTTGAGCTGTTTTCAATGGAGAATGAAAATGGTAGAGAGAGACTAGAGTTGGTATAAGAAATCTATAGTGTATTTAAAGTTATAATAGAACAGAGAAAAGCAGGTATGTATACATTATATGCATAACTTAATACCTTTTCAATTTGTTCTGGTTGTAGTAATTCACTTGGATCACTAAGATTTGGCCGGAATGCTTCAGGCTCCAGGTCTGTTTTAATATTTGTTGTCTGTTTTGAATTGGTATCTTCTCTTGTTGTTATCTACAAAAAAAGTTAAAAAAAGTAAGTATTCACAATTCCATTTGCAGGGTCAGGTTATTTTGCAGGCTCAAAATCATGCAGTTACGAATTAAACATCACAACTCCTTTGAAAGCTAAGAAGTCCATTAGATTTGTCCTCATGAAGATTCGTACTGCTTCATATAAGCTGTTACTCAACAATATAATAAACTTACACACACTCAGAAGGAAACTATGGTTTTATGCTAAAAATAACTCTTCACACACAGCTGAAAGACTTTAAACACTCTTCAGAGAACATAGCACAAAATGATTGCATTGTGATACCAACATGGTAGTAAAATTAAGTGTAATTCCAGAAAACTACAAAGAAGAGATGTAGAAACTTCCAAATGGAAGCTCTCAATTTTTCAATCAGTAACTTTTAAAGCTTTCCACGTGTCTACCATTGATCTAGAGAAACTGCTGTCAAGTTTTTCAAAGCAAAGCACCTGAATGGAGTCCTATGAACACTGGAATCGATCTGCTGGGCTTTTCATGGGGCAAAGAAGATAAAATGACAATTGAGAGGAATGGGGAAAGTATGCAGTGCATTAGCACCACGGATGGAGAGCTTTGGGGACTGGTAAGGAAGTGATTGCTGTAGCAGTTTAAAAATATCTGCCCCATATGTCTAATCTACTCAGCTGTTACAGATCACCAGTTAGGGGAGGCAGCAAAAAGCCACAAGACTCCTCAGATTCCACAGCTCACAGCAGCTTCTTGCCTCACACCACACTCACTGGCACTTTCAAGTTAAAATGCCATATGCCGAGAACTACAACAGCTGAGATCCAAATACTTGTCTTTCCACAAGTTAGTTAAATTGTCCTGTGAGGATATCAGAAATCTCACAGAGGGACAGAAGAGAAAGTTGAGGAAAGTAGCCACTTAAGCCACTGGAGCAAGGTTTGCCATAACTTGCAGTTATCAAAGGAAAAATAAAACCTACATAACAGGGTGATTCTAAATAACGTATCAGTAAGTCAAAATTCACTGAATGGTCTTTAGACCATCTAAAGATTTATGACAGAACCTTGCAAATATCAAGACTCTAAGTTGAAAACAGAACGACTTAAAGACAGACACCTGAACAAAACCAGGATAGTCCTTTCCCTCAAGAACTATGATAGAAATTATACAGGTACAAACTCCTATTACAGGAAAAAAAAAAAAAAGGAATCATAAAGTCAGAGTTTATTCAAAGTTATACAATAACTTAATTACAATGTTAATTCCTCATTCAAGAAAATGTACACTTAAAGTCAGCATCAAGCATGCAAAACTCAAGTCTTCCTTTTTTTTAATTCAAGACAACAAACTTCCAAAATAGAAGCCATGCACTAGCTTCCAGACCACCAGAAAAGTGTACATGTTTATACATTCGGCCTCCTGCGCAAAGAGAGAAAACTATTGCTAAGTGCTATAAAACCTGCTATTTGGCAGCCCAATTCGCTTCTGCCTTAAAAATCTCAGGTATCATACACACTTCAATTCTATGCAACTTAAATACGGCTCACAAGTAGGACAGGAAGTTTATTCCATAAGGTCTTCCATTCTGATTAAAGAGCCTCAGACAAAAAGCATTTTTATTAAATTACAGGACTGCTTTGTTCTAGAAGAATACTGCTTTGTAGGAATAGACAGAAGAACACATCTGCATGAATGCATGGTAGGTTAAGAACTTGCAACTTTATTTCTTCCTTGATCTGTGGACTCCTTGGCAATCCCCACAGACTGACTCCTGGGTAGAATCCAGGGGCTTCCATTACTAGTAGCTCCTATGTAGCCCACACTACAAATGGCACAAGCGGCCTCAGAGTAGAGTCCAGGGTGTACAGAGCAATTAAATGTTTTGCAGAATATCTATTTTTCCTACGGAAGCTGAACTGCTGCTTTTGGGTTCATTTAAGCAGTTAATTATTGATTATTAAAGAGATAGAAAAGCTCAGAAAATGCATTCTTATATATAGTTACGTAGTAGGTGGGAAAAAAAACAAGAGCCAAACAAAAATAAGAATTCCTATAAATTTCATCAGCCAGATACTATGAGGAAACAAAAATTCATTGTTTCTCAGGAGTGCTAAGAGGATGTTTTCCATCAATATGTTATGTATGACATACACATGAATTTAAAGTTTTATATATGTCAAAGAACCGAGAAACACCTAAAGAGAATGCAAATATCAGATTAAATCCATCTCACTAAACCTTCAAAATCAGAGCTAGGGTACCGTTTTTGAACAAGAAGTTCCACCAGCAGCTACATTCATGTGAGCTGCAACATGTCAAACTACCTTTGGTTACCTGCTTCTATAATGGAAAAAATACTTACCTATGCCACAGAGCAGCTGTGAGGCTTCATATCCATCAGGTATTGAGAGACTCTGCTGAATTACTCCTATATAGAATTAAGCAACCATGCAACTTTGTAACAAGCTTTGGATTCATCACCTGTTTTGCATTCTTTTTAGGAAAGTTTCTGTCTAATACAACACACGAGCCTAAAGTAAAAGTCAAAACACAAAGTCAAGCGGTATTGACAGCAAGTTGGTGAATTCTGACAGAAAATTCCTATTTTAAAGAGTTTGAAGTAATAATTTAGTCAAATTATTGTATTCTATCATAGCACTGCACAATAGAATATATCCAAAACAAAGGAATTTTCTGCTGGATTCTTGTAGTGCTGTAGATAAGACAAACCCACCGAGCGTGGGACTTGTCCTGATCCAAGACACTACAAAGAAAGATGCTTTTATTTGCTGGAGATGGGATTAAACTACCAAAGAGGGCACCTGGAGACGTCTGCAGAGTGTGCGCAGTTCTTCACTATTTAGAGCATCGATCCTGCAGTGATACTCAGCCACCGATACTACCTGAATATGGAGACAGGAAGACAATAATTCCACTGACAGTTGAAGAAAAGTAAAAAGGTAATAAAAAAGTGCAGAAGGGTAACGAAAGAAAAACGCACAATGGTGAGAAAACAAAGTGCTCGGGAGATGTTTGTTTTTGCAAGGACAATGCACATGTAGGTGGTTTCAGACTTATGAGGAGTAGACACAGCAAAGTTACAAAGTAAACACAATTGACACTACAGCCTGGTGCTTTTCACTGCTCTAATATAAATATTGAGCAGACCCATATCATGATGATAAATTAGAAATCAACAATCCAAGTCATATGCCTTGTTCTAAACCTTTCAGAGTCCTTTCAGAGGTTACTCTCAGAATCTGCAAGTTCTTTGCACCTGTTTTGCTTCCCAAGGCAAGTGGAAAGATTAGAAACAAAACTCAGGATTCTCAGGAGGATTCTGACTCCTCTAGGTAGCAGTGAAGATACTATTGGAAACAAGGAAGCACAGCTAAAGTTCAGTAATTCTCCAGTAACATCCCACCATGCCCTCAACCTATGTTGCTTTTTGGTCACCTCCAAAGCATCAGGAGCTACTCATTTATCCACACGTTCTTTCCAAATGCCACCTCCGCTTTGCCAGCAGGTGTACAGCCAAAAAGCCTTTAGCCAGAAAGCTCTGCCACAGAAAGCTCTGTCCTGGTGTGCAACAGGTTGCCTGCAGGTCTACGACAGTCGCTTCGATGCAACTATAGCAAAGTGTGATTTTAAGAGAGATTCAAAACCATCATTTGCATGAAAGCATCTTAAAACAGCTGACATTAAATGAATATCCTGTATAGTGAGAGTATAGTAAGAACCCAGAGAGGCTACCACGGAGAAGAGGACCACAACTACAGCAGCTCCCCATCTACCTGCCCTCCTACAAGTAGTCTGACTGGATCCTTTGGACTGTCCTGAGTACAGAGCCCGTGGTCATGCAGACCAGCTCTTTTTAAAAACCCAGGAAGTAAAATTGTTATAAATTGTAGTGGTTCCTGTTACATCCAAAGCTTTAATGGTATTCCTCTCCATGTGACAGCCTCACCCATTTGTTTGCTAGGGCAGTTCACTGCTTCGTACATATTATTCACACCCACCATTGTGAGCTTCACCCTGTCCCTTTCACATAAGGGACACCAGGTAATTAATAGGCCATAAATTTATGTTTATAGGATTTCAGATAACATTATGTAATTGGAATTACATTTACTAGAATACACATAATTTTATATGCAATGGCATCTCATCTTCAAATATGTGCTGGTCTATCACATATAGGAGGTGTTTATCAGCTTTTTGCTCAGTGATCAAAATATGATGGTTTTTCATCTGCCATGCAAAAGGCTACATCCCCAAAACACATAGCCTAGAGATCACTGCTCTCAAACCTAGTCCTTAAAATAAGTATATAACCCACACTTGCACTCTGAGTGGACAAATACTTGTTCTCTTCCTTGTCTCCTTGCATTGACTTTCTGGCTGCTCTACTGGTCATTTCAGAAGCTACTTTATCCCATTCGACTTTGATCTATTCATTCTTCATAATGCAGTATTTCATTTCCTTCTTGTGCAGTACTACCTAGTGAGATGCACCCATGAAAGACAAGTATGCATCATAAGGGACTTAAAGGGTACAATGTTTTTTAGATACCTGTTCTTTAGTTCAATTCTGTGACAGACAACAGTGTATGCTAGTCACCTGTACTTCAGCAAAGCTCTGGCCACTCTGTAGTATACTCCAAATCAAACTGGGTATGTGCCAACTGTGTGCGCATTAGAAGGTGGGTGAAAAGCTGAGTGGATCACTGGGGCTGTTGCTATTGATTCAAAATTAGCTGGTGATGATCTTCAGGGTCCAATATTATTTCCCTTACTCATCAGTAACACAGATGGAGAGACAGAGTTCACCCTTGGCAAGTTTAGGTTGGGTGTCAAATTGGGGAAAGTGCTAAATATGTTGAGCAAAGGCTGCTGTTTGAAGGAACAGCAAGAAGCTGAGGAGGTGAGATATAGACTCAAACTACTGCTTACACTAATTAAATACACCTCTGCCTGCTTAAGCAAGCTCAACGCAAACACCATGCACACACTAACACAACTGTGTCTGCTAACACAACTGTAGAGCTGCCGCTCTCGAACCAGGTACAACGAAGCTCTCTTTTCCAGATATACGTTGACATAGAGCTGAAAATCTCCTTAAAGGAAGGGAGGCCCCTATCAGGGCAGAACAGGCTTCAGAAAGATAAAGAAAACAGAAGGTGCAATAGCATTAAGTGGTTCCCTTCAACGCTAGTTATCATTCCCTTATGGTTAACTGAATATGAAAGGAAAACAAATATTGAGAAAGAGAACAGAAGCTGAATATTTTTTGTTTTGAATCTTAATAAATTTGTCAGATCAGGTGAACTGCAGACCGTTTTGTTAATGGTTATTTTGTTCTTGAGAGTCAGGAAGTTGCATTTGTCACTCCAGGGTATTTGAATAAATAAACAAATACCAGTTCAAATTTGTCAGGCTATTTATGAAATTATTAAAAAAAAAAATTAGTTCACCTCTCATTCGTTAGTAACCAGGGTGAGAGAAGAAAGGTTCAAACCCTTTCTAGAGGCTTACTGTTACTGGGAGCCAGCTAAAAAGCAACATTCATAAACTGCATGCAGTTTTNGATATTAAAAAAAAAAAAAAAAAAAAAAAAAACCTATGAACATGGCCTTTTCAGCAAATTTAGTTTTCTCCCAAAACATTTATACACTCCTTGAAAGGAAACTGAAGGAGCAGTATTCCTCTTGCACACGTACTCATGATACAGTAATATATTAATACATATGTTTAGTGTCAAGTAAGTTTGACTGTTATAAATGCTCAACACTGGATAGCTTCACTTGATTTTAATGAGAAGACGAATCCTGTGCATGATGTTTCCCTCTGAGCAAAACAAGGAAAATCTCTGCTGCATCTATCACAGACTATTTTTATGCTCCCACCATGAGACATGCTCCTAAAGAACTTTTGGGAATAGAACTTAAAATAGTTTATTGTTGAAAGTTATTGTAGATGCAGGCTCCGTCTTCCCCTGCAACTATATCAACCTCCTAAGGAAAAAAAAAAAAAAAAAAAAAAAAAAGGACGACAGAGAAATTAATGGCTCTTTATTTGAATCCCAAATCACCCAGACTTCTTGCAGAGCTGTTCTGAACACCAAGAAGTTTTCTAGAGCAGTGCCAGAATGGCCAAGTATGTTTCAGGACAGCAACATCCAGCCTGCGAGAGGCACAGCAGCCTCTAAAGCTCTGCATGATGGACTAAGAAGGATCCGTCTCAAAGTGCTCGCAGGCAACAGCAGTGGTGCCAAGCTACAATTAACAAAGACTGCAAATATATTAAGGAGCTGTAGAAGAACCAGAAATAAATAAAACTTGAGAAAGGGAGGGGGAGGGAAAAAAAAAAAAACAACGACCACAAGACTAGAAACCTTAGTAAATAATTTTTCTCAGAATATAAGAAAGGCAATTTAAAAATACAGTAACCTCAACAAAAGAATCATTTTTTCTAAAAGAAGACAATTTCTAGAGCTTGACATTGGTGTAAGATTTATGAAAATTATTTTCTTAAAGAGTTGGGCCATGCAGCTTAACTCATTTCGTCAAAACAAAAAAATCCGCTATCAGCATTACTAAAAATACTTAATTTTCTAAACCCAGTAAATTTATCCTGTAACATAATTTTGCCAGCACTGCAACTTTCTTAATAGAGAAACTAGGGATGAGGTTCAGTCTCCTAAATGCAAAGCATCTAGTCCCAGCTTCAATTTGCTTTTCTAGCAGACAGCAGGCTGCTCAAGTTATACATTAATTCCGATTTTACTAGTGCCATGAAAATATTCTCTTGGATTGCCTAGAAATGCTATGCTATGTGCAGGTGTTACATGTATCTACAAGCAAACTTCTGAGTCCCACTCTGGTTGTGGAAATAGATGGGCCCTTTTTCATTAAAAAGGACTGAGGAGCAACTTCAGCTTGTTTAGGCCACTAGCAGTAATCACAGAAAATATAAGCTTTCTATTCACTTGTTTTCTGCCAACTTCCACTGTTTTATCTACTACTGTACTTTGAGGTCTTTTGAAGTGCTCACATTCTAAAATATCAGGCCTCACTATAACACCTAATACTAAATGGGAGAGACAGTTGGGGTAAGATGAGTAAAAAATGAATTGATTTAGCAAATTGATTGACACAAGGTATGGCAAAAATCTACTGTACTAGGGCAACGTTCTAGCCTGGAGAATCATCAGTGGAAGAAAGTACTGCACTGCACTCTGCATTTTCACTTGGTTATTCTTTAGGATAAACCCAGATCAGCAGTTCACTACTACTCTGTACACAGTTTAATATTTACAAACTTACTACATGAAGACTTCAAAAGATCTTTATAACAGCTTTCCTGATTCATGCAACCTTGCCGTTCTGTAACATGGGATGCTCAGCTCCTCAGCACCCCAGGATGTGCCACTAATGAGAACCTTTCATATTTAAGCCTCTAGTGTAGTCTACCAGCCACTCTTAACTAATAAATCAAGAACCTTTGAGTTTGTGCAAGTCTCTCAAACCTTCAAAAACTATTAAAACCAACACCACTAACTCCCTGTACAAAATACTTTAAGAATAAACAGGCCAAAGCCAACAAGCTGTTGTTGTTTTTGTCCTCTCTGGCTAAGCTCCCTGTAGAGGCTGTGCAAAGCACTCCAGCTACGATAGGCATTTCCAAAGCAGCAGCCGCCCCAGGCTTTGCTGTGTTGTCTGTCTCTTGTCTAAAGAGCTTCAACAGGAAAAAATACTTGCCCGTATTCGTCATTCACTGGCATATTTTCAGTCACATTACAATAGAGAGGCACAGTAAATGCGGCACAGGTTTGCTAAAAGTGACATTATTGGCTTTGAGGCAAGGGTGTAATGTGCTTTCACTAGTCACTCCCAGTGCTCAGACCAAGTTTGCTTCACCACCTTGACATCCACATTTTAGTGAAAGATTCAAACTCATCCAGCAAGTATGCAATCTACTTCAGCTGTGTTTTCACTTGAACACTAAGTCAGATGGCCTACACTTCCTATACACCGTCAGCCTAAGATGCTTCCCACTGCCTTGCCTAGAGGGTCCCAATGCTTCTTCCCGCTCTTCTGCAAGGATGGGACATACCAATATGCACTGCACCCAGTCATTGGAGAAAACAATTCACAGCACAGGCTCTTCTTGACATAGCAATACTAAAATATCCTCCATGTCTGTAGATCTTTAGTTTTTCTTTTTAATTGGACTTACACTTTATATTTTTGAAACTGTTTTCTGCCTCCCTCATAACAAAGGGATTCCTCACGCATTCTTAAGTATAACCTCTCCATAACCAAGTTGGTAACTACTTATTTTATTAGCATGGTTGGACTCCAGATAGAAATGAAGTGTTAGTCCTAAGAAAACACGTGCAACATACAAACTTGTGCAATAAGCTGATAGAGTTATTTTTTTAGAAACATAGTTTTGGTAAACATACATTGCTTATGCTTCTATAGGGTATGCTTCAATTATATCTGAGTTGATTTAGTGATTACATTCTCTATTCTACCTTCCATCTATTCTACATTTCCAGAGAAAAATCAAGAAGCAGCTACCTAAAAAGTATTTTATTAGTTACTAACACGCATCAGGGAACACATCACTGCCACATGACAACACAATTTCATTTTCTGCAAGTAACTTCAGCTGAAATGATAAAAAACAAAACCAAGAAACACTCTTACAAAGAGAAAACGTTTGATCACAGGCACAGTCCAAATGAAAAATATCTTGTCTCTCCATATACTTATGAGCTGGTAAACCATAACACAGGCACCAATTCCACTTCTCTATCCCAAAGGCGTTACCAGTTTTAAGTCTCCAACCCATTTCTTTTATGTTCTACAAGTTAAGTTCTTCTGGAAAAAAAAAAAAAAAAAAAAAAAAAAAAAAAAAAAAAAAGCAAAAACACCACAACTGCTTCTATCAGTCTAGTCAATTGAAAACAGTAGTATGATTTCTTTTTTAATATTATATAGCCAAGAATGGAACTACAACAGTCACCTCCATCAATTTTTAAGTATTATCCGACATTTTTTCATATGGTAGAATAATTTGTGAAAGAGATGTAACCAAATACCAGTTCAGAGGTTTATACTTTCCTGATTAAAAAAATAAGTGCAAAGCACTGTTCATAGTATTCAGCTATTAATTGAGCTTTGTTGAAATAAGATGCATTTCTCCAACAACAACAAAATGCCGAATCCCAAACCCTCAGAACAACTCCTCTTTTCTAATGCTAATGGAGTGATTTATAAGCTTTGTATATGCATTAGCCTAGCAGTCAAGTATCAGCAATTAAATTATGCACCTGAAAGTAATGAAGATCTACTACTCCCCATGCTTTTACACATTCAACATTTAAACTTCCAGAAACTGGCAAGGCACCATAACACATCACGAGAATGCAGCAAGAGAAACGAGCAGACTGTACTGAAAATTACCAGAGTGAATTTATGATTAACTGCTTGGTGCTTTCTTCCCTTCTTCCCATGCCAGAGCCGAGACATTTCCCTTCTAAAAATAAAATCAAGAAAAGGCATTCCAGGCTGATTCAAAGCATTCTCTCTACCTGCTGTCAATGGGAGGCGCGGGCAGATCCCCACGGCGCGACAGGAGCATTTGCTGGATGCGCTTGTTTGAGTGACACAGCGAGCAACAAATGAACAAGTGCGCAGGAAGGGGGACGCTGCCCGCGCGATGACGACGCTGGAGCAGAGAGGCTCCCCGGGCTCAAGGGTGGTTGCGGAAAATCAGTTTGGTGAAGGGGCTGGAGCATTTAAAGACACAGCAGATTGAATATTGCATTAAAAAAATGAAAAATAAATACAGGCATTCAAAGTACTTGCAATATGATGCTATGCTCATCTGGGTTACACTAGCAAAACCTGTCCACAGGCAACAAATTTGCACTCAAATCACAGGTTCTATACTACTTCCACTGATATTTGTAAAGAACTAACTGCCTTGATTTATAAAGAGTCCTGATTTTAAATCTTTGGTGGCCAGTAAAACATTTATTTAGATTTTAAAATATTCAGTAGCTCTTAAGCTTACAGTGTTTTCACTTTTGTAAGCTACAGAATAAATCATTTTGTCTATCTGCTAAATCTGCTGTATGGTTAAGTGCTATTCCCATCAGTAACAGAATACTGGAATTGTGATTCCAACTTTTTCCCCCTTAAACAGGGCTGCATATTTACAAAGGGTTCAACATATACAACATCCCTTAGAAAAAGCTTGCCAGCAATGCTGTGAAATCCTCAAAATAGGAAATCACATCTCAAAGCAGTTAAGGAGAAACACTTATCGAATCATCATCGGATCACTGCTGCTACTGATGTGATATTTAGCAGCACACCAAGAGTGATCCACATCAAGATCCATGACAAGAACTTCTGTTCTTAAAAAAAAAAAAAAAAACACGCAGTTGCAAGCAGCATTATAATATGATTAAATCATTGATCACTCACACCACTGCACCCTGATCTAAAAACCAAGATTCCTAAAGTCTTGCTTGCATATACATCATCCTGTGCACTGGAGTGCCCCATCTTGCAGTGATTAACTAATTCAACACATAGTAACAAACTGGTAAAAACATTCTTTTACAGCAAAGACTCTCAGGAGTTGCTAACTATATAAAAAAGAAAATAATAATAATAATAATAATAATAATATAGAAATTTGTTCCAACTTGCAACTCCAAGAATTCCTAAAAGTGCCCATGAGAGCTTTTAGCATCAGCACAGTGCAACATTGAGTGAATTTGAGAAAACAGGACAGTAACACATTATGTGCAGTCAAATGATGCAAAGATTCAAACAATAAATCATATAATCAGTTTTGCCCCCAAAATCAGATGCTGAGTACACTAATGAGATAAACAACCGAAACACCAGAAAAGTGTCATCAAAATTGTTTCAGATGAGACAGTTTTATGAAATCAATATTATAACAAATTGTTGTAACAAAAAGGAACAGAGAATACAAAGGAAAATGAGTTCTAACTATCTGCAGAGATGCAACTTTTAAGCCAAAAAGAACTGGTCACAGAGCTAACTCCTCCTCAGCCTATTCTAGCACTCTTTTCAAGAGAAAGAAAAAACAGCGACGCTCATTAACACTGCCCAACACTGCTGCTCCAAAACTGGGGGAGGAAGAAAGGAATCTGGATGATCACAGAATTTATTCCAGAACACTATTAATTTTTTCATCTCAAACAATTCAAACAACTTCCTTGGATGTTTTAGTCTCTGAAGATCAAAATGGATCCTGGCAAACTTTCTCAAAAGTGTTTTTATTTATTTATTTATTTNCGGATCCTGGCAAAGTTTCTCAAAAGTGTTTTTATTTTATTTTATTTTTTTTTTATTTCTCCTTAAAAATCTTTGTTTGCTAAGATCTGACAGCTAACTTTTCAGATAACTGTAACTGCAGGAGTTCAGGGTTAGGAGAGGCACTAGCAGCCTTCCCAACCAGCCCTCCCGCCTGGGTGTTGAGCGGAGCCGGCTGCTCCGCACAGGGAGCACGGTGGGTCCAGAGCGCCGAGCGGCATCGGGCTGCACAGCTGCAGGGGCCGCCTCATTCGTCCTCCCCCACCACTCTGGCTGCCCAAGCTGCCTTCTCCCAGGCTGCCGGGAACAGCTTTTCTACCACTCAGAGCAAAAAAGCAAACACAAAACCCCTGAGTCCAGGGGCACACATCTTGTTAAGGATAAACTGCCCTCTTATTCTGTATGCATGTGGGGATTTCCATACTGAGGCGCTAAGCTTCATTATTAGCCTCACATCTTGTTGTGTTAACACGCGTGGCCTTGCCGTAAGTGTTCAGTGAGTATCGGCTCAGAGCCCGGACACACGTAGGAGCTATAACCTTCTAAACACCTAAATAGAAGAAAACACACACTGGAACATTTTGTTACTTCCTTAGCTTAATATTGACTGAAGAGAGACATTTAGGGTTGAATTGCATAGTCCTCCTTTAGGTAATTATTCACGATTTATTTCCCTCTCCCCAGTAAACTAATCTGTCAAAAAAAAAAAAAAAAGTATACATAAACACGTAGAAGAAAGGAGAGTACTAGCCAACACATGACACACAGTACGACACATGAATAGCTGATTTCCACTCCAAATCAATTCTTAGTTATATCCCTGCCATTCCATATTCTGCTATCAGTTTACCCGATCGCAGCTGGGAAGACAACAAGCCTGCTGGTGGCTCTTCAGAGATTTTGCAGGAAAAACAGAACTCTGGAGCAAAACACTCACAGTTTGCATAGCTGCAAACAGGAAAGTTGGGATGTTGAATTCTCCCACACCTGTTAACAGGAGTGGGGTTTTCGGTTGTTTGTTTTTAAATCAATAGTATGTTAGGAAAAGGACATTATTTCCCTGATCTTTCCTTCTAAAGGAAGGGAAGTTAGACACACACTAAGGAAAACAACAATAGAAACATTCACTCCTACTCACAACTTATTTAAAACTTACTGCTGGTTTCACCGCAAAGGGCTGGGGAGGTGACCAAATTTTGTGATAATGAAAACCTATCTATATGGTGCACTGAGGACAGCCACCCTGAGCACTTTCTGAGAGAAGTATGTGAGGTATACAAATAAAATAAGATTACTGCTCCCAGGATTTAATACTGCAATTTCAGAAGCTCTTCTGAAAATTGAGCAAAGTGCGTAAATCAAATGCAGCAGACTGTGACTCCGAGCGCCTCAGGGCAGCTGGTAAGTTCATCTGCATTTTTGACTGACAAGAGAAAAGCTTGTTCTCATGCTCCTGCACTGGTCTGTCTGGGAAAGGACAAAAACAAATCAATGAGCAGTGACATTAGTTTCACTTTCAGCAGCTTCCTTACTTAGGCTATTTTAAGAGATGAAATTGCTATCTAACCACATTAATAGACATATTTCATATTATAACATGAGCTTCCAATCCACAAGAGAGCCAAAGGAAAAGTGAAACAAAAGATAAAACAAATCAATGCACCCCATGCTGTTTTAGGTAGCATTGCAACCAGTGTGTAGTTTTGAAATACATTTTATACAGTGAAGGCAAGTACTATAACTAGATTTATAAACGCAGCAGAATGCAAGCACTTATTTCAGTACTATACTTCATATAAGAATAAAGACTTTTTAATTAAATATCCTTGCTTTTCATGTCTTTACATTCCAGCAAATTTGAAATTATCTACCTGCCATTTTACACAGCAACAACAACAGAACCAAGTCTACTGTGTCAGAGGCCATTCTAGGAAAAACAGAATAACTGAAAACTAAGATTGCTGAGCAGCACAACAGAACTACACCACAGAAAAAGTGCATTTTTAAATTTAAAAAAATCCACAAAAATCTCCAAGAACACTGAATAATAATGCATATGAAGCAACACTTTTGCTTCTGTACTTTTTCCTGAAGTTACTCTAAGATCAAGTATGGTACAAAAGTTGCCCTCTGCTTTAATTATTTTTTATATATGTATAAAGGAATAAATATGGGTATACTGAAGAAAACATCAATACCACACCTTTTTCTGAAAGAATCCATTATGCACCCAAAATAGTAATTAATAGTTAAATGAAATAGTTAATAAAATTAATAGTTATTTCATAAAGAGATTACATGAAACAGCCACGTTACTTGGAAGCTCAAGTTTAACCCAGGCTTTGGAGCCTCCTGCGGAGTGTATGCAGTTTACCACCACACATCTTTAGCTTCTTTGAGCACCAGAGATCAGCTCCATAGTGGTGCCTGTGAACACAGCCCAGCTTTTAGATACTGATATCAACACCCAGTTATATACTGCTTAATGCTTTCAACTTATGGTACTAAATTGGCACCAAAGAAGAGCCAGCACATAATTCAATTAACATATGATGGCATGCATCTTAATGTTACTTCATAAATTCCTGTACATGCTGCTCAGTCTAAGAAGGAAACTTAATTAAAACATACAGTGATCGTAGCCACGCTTGAGGTCCTGCTCAGAAGCAGCAGGCACTCAACTTGCTGTCAAACCTGGCCCTGTTTAGAGAAGTACAGGATGTTTTGGACTAAGCCTCTGTTTATCAATATAGGGGTTCCTACATCCTAACATGCTGAAAGCCATTAACACCTGAATTGATACACTAATAAAAAAAAAAAATAAAAATAAAAAAAAAAAAAAAAAAAAAAAAAAACACAGCTACAAAAATATACTTCTACTGCCCCAAGGCTTAGTACGGATAGCAGAAAAAGATCTCTTCCCTGATGAATGTGCACGTTTATTTAAACACAGGGCACTGAAATAGGGACTTGAGAAAAGTGAATGGAGACAAACCCTGAGAGTCTAGCAGCAGGGTTTTGTTTAAGTAATATAAACTCTTTTATTCATCTCTAGCAGCTGTGAGAAGTCCTCAGCCAGCTTGAATTTAAATGAAAAGCTTTTTGTTGTTGGGGGTGAGGGGACAGATCTTTGCAAACGGGATAGCTGGTTATCTCAAGCTGGCAGATATGGAGGAACAAGTAAACGGAGGAACACCTCGATACAGTTAGTTATTTTAAACAAAGTAACTGACTACTCTGATACTGGTTTCAGTCACCTTCACACAGTAGAAGTAGGCATGGGGTAGCAGAAGTAGGCATGAATATACTTCTGATTTACTTAAACTCTGGAGTAAATAACACAGCAAAAACAGTGAAAGCTCCTTCCCCCCACCGCCCTCAAGTTCCCCCTTCTTGCAACGCTTCAAACACTGCAGTATTTCTCATCAAACCAGTGTTGCTGGATCTAAAAGTAAGGAGTCCCAACGGCTCTGCCATTAGATTAGTCAAGATCACTTCTATTAGTTTTCTTCAGGGAAAAGACTGACAAGAAATAAACTCTGTATACATGAAAAAAAGGAAGAACAGATGAAAAACTGTTTGGAACCAATTCAGCGCAACAGCTCTGTCCCGTTCACTGATCCACTCAATGAACTTCTAAAGCAACCCTTGCAACTTCTTTCTTTTATTTGTGGTGTCTTCTTTTGCAGTGTTGTTTCTTCTACTTCTTTTAGTTCTGTATATATGCATATACATAAAATCAAAAAAAAAAAAAAAAAAAAAAAAGAGCAAGTGCAAGTGCAGAGCTTCCTTAAAGTCTCTTGATAAAAAGCTATAGGTGAACACGTTAACATAATACTAAGTAAATAGAGATGCAAAACTGACTGCCTCCAATCACCATACCTAGGTTATACATTTATGCATGTATGTCTAGATTTTTGGGACATAGAACACAAATAGAACGACCTTACGGAAGGAAAGCTCACCGGCCTTTTGCCTTTTTGCAATTCAAGAGATTTATGATATGTTTGTACATCAGGATTTTGTTTTCAGTTTCCCGCTCAGAGTTTTTTTTAGCACTATGTTCAGAAGAACGTAGCCTGTTTTTCACCACAATATCCACACAGAAGTTTGAGATAAATCTGGAACAACTATCAAGAATTTACAAAGCAGCAGCTCATTGTATTATAAGACAGGAGTATACTGAATGGAAGTGACAAAATCCCATGGGAATAATGAGTATGACAACAGCAGTTACAATTCCCTGTATTGAGACTTTGGCATGTATTGTAGCTATAATGGAGTTATGCATAATGACAGGTAGGAGAATCTGATGCTGTTAGAAGATAAACTTTTTTTTTTGTAGAGTAGCTTTCTACAGCTTTCTCCGACCTGTGCTAGAATTAAGTTTACGTAAGGTAATGAGAAGTCATATTATTCAGCAATTTCAATGCACAGAAGATTACACTAGCATATTTTTTGATATTTGCATGACATCTTTATGTTTCTAAGTTATCCATCTTGAACACAGCAACTCCTACAAATAGTTTTCTGGATTGCATTTGGAGAACCACCTTTGAGAGAGTTTTTACATAACAGATTGCAATTATATTTAAGTTGATGTTTTTTAATTCTACAATTCTGTTTTCTGAAAAAGATCTAAATAAAGGCTCACTGTATGGACTCATTCTGTAGTAAAACTAATATGCTGACACCTGTAAGGGGACTGCCTTCAGTACCTTCAGAAATAGCTCAAAAAATGAATTAACATTTAATCCTCATGGAAGTTTTGCACCATGAATCATTTTCTGTGGAAATGGTTCTCTATGTACACTAAAGTTACTGAACACCTTATTCAAAGACACTCTGTGCCTTAGTCATAACAGAGATCACACACCAGTCTGTCCTGCATTTCAAAAGGCAAATTTTTGAAAGATCAGATACTTATGAAAAGCTTTGAATGAGAGTTATTATCAAGATATATGGCTGATAAACAGGTTGAAACAGGCATGCTGAGAACTAGAATACGAAGAGTTGGAGACATAATATGCATAATGATACTAACTTCAATATTCCAAAGCAAAATTCCAAGCCAAAGTATTTAGTTTCATAGCCTTAGTGTTCTGTTATCCACAGCCTAATCTTTTAACTAAGGGAGAAGTCTGAGGTCAGAATGCTACTGGGATTCCAACTTTTAGGGATATGAAATGTTATTATTAGGTTGTTGCAATTTAAGATTTTAGACCCTAGATAAAGCAGCGGTAAAACTGACTTCTACATACTCACAAAAAGAGACAGGTTGACAGTCAGATTACAGTCGCCATCCTGAGACTGCAGTTAAACAGTGCTGGTGAATACTTCTACACCATATGCAACAAGAATCAGTCTGGACCAACAAACTTGAATGCACAGAACTACAAGTGCTTTAATTGAACATACACTAGAAAACCAAACCATGTAGACATGTAAAGATGTGTCCATACAAACACAGTGGACACAGATTCACATGGGAAGTGTTTGTTACAAAAAGAAATTGGAAAAATAATTTCAGTGACAGAATATTAATTACTAAAATATAGCCATCAGCATTTTACATATTTATGTATGAAGTTAATTACCAAATTACTAGAAAACATTTTCATTAATATATTACTTCCTTGTTTGTGATCTTGTTGTTTTGAGACATATCAACACATAACACTCCGTAAGGACATAAAAATGCATAGTTTTCAGTCAAGTACTGACAGGCAAGTCTGCTTTATCAAAATTACCAGTTCAGTTTTAAGCTACAAATTCTTTCAGTATGGAGCAAGTTGCAATTGTGAAATGTTACCTGAACTGATGTTAGAGCAAGAATTAGCGAATGATAATTGTTTAATTGTGCCAATCGTATACAGACTAATAAAGTTTTATTTAAATACTCATAAAACAGTTAAGAAGTATCAAGTATTTTTTTTTTTTTTTNCAGTATGGAGCAAGTTGCAATTGTGAAATGTTACCTGAACTGATGTTAGAGCAAGAATTAGCGAATGATAATTGTTTAATTGTGCCAATCGTATACAGACTAATAAAGTTTTATTTAAATACTCATAAAAACAGTTAAGAAGTATCAAGTTTTTTTTTTTTTTTTTTTTTTTTTTTTTTTTTTTAATATGTACTTGAAAAAAGCCATCATTGACAGAATTTTTCCTTACCTCCCACTCTTTAGCAGCTTCTTCAGGAGTAGATTCTTCACTAGTTTCAGCCTCCTCATTCTTTTTTATCACTATAAACCCAGGTTCCCGAATAGATTCCCCAGTATCCTCTGCATATATCTCAGGACTCCACTGGATAAAGAAGACATACAAGTGGTCTGTCCTAGAGAAGCCAAATAATGATACACAGAAGGTAAGTTTTCGCTCTTTCAGACCGCATCTAACAATTGTGAAATTTGAAGTTAAAATAATACTTTAACTAGATTATTAAGGATATATTCAAAAAAAAAATAGTCATTATGCTATTTGTTCATTTTTTAGGTAAATTTTGCTTTTCCTGCAGTGTCTTAGTTGACAGGTTGTCTCTTCACGGACTCACATGTTCAACCCTTCCACTGTTACGTGTCCTATAGAAAACCTTCTGTTTACAACCAAAACAACCTCCTCTAAAATCAGTAGTGTTCAGTTATTTCATTTAAAAAGATTTCTGTAGAAGATAAACAAAATTGGATTTAAGTGTTTATATGGCCTTATTTCCTCCATCCTGAAAAAAACCTAAACAATTCCAAGACACGTAACAAAACTACACAGACTGAGGATTGTTACAGGAGAAACAACACTGGAAGTGTGCATATACACAAACTAATCAAACTATAAGTTACCCTAACTGTAATATTACAGTACATTCTAATGCTCAGTTTACTTTCATTTAAATGATCTCCAGAAATGGGGTGGTTCTCCCATTTGGAAGAACAAAATATCCAATTCCCATAAGACAGCTGTTTACAACAAACCTGACAGGTATTTGGCTGTACTGGTTAAGCATTCTGTGTACGTGGGCAGGCAGTGCTTTTAGAAAAATGATGCCCAGTAAATCAGCTAGTATCTCTTAATCGAAAAGACACTTCAGAACTACAGGCTAATAAGAACAATATTTGGACTTTCTTCATCTTTTTATTAAATCCCTGGAAGACCAAACACTGAAATAATAGTAGTATAGAGCAGCAAAACCTCAAAAATTCTGCTATATTTGCCTCTGTCTACAAAGATTTACTACACAGGTATGTATCAAATCCTCTGAAGTGGGTCGTTCAAAGTCAAGGCTCTTAAAAAGCTTCAGGATGATATTCACAAAAGAAAATAGGAAGAAAAAAACATACATTTTTCTATAATAGTGAGAGGAGACAACTCTTTAGATGTATAGGTCTAAATTCTATCAGAGTTAGAGAAAGAAGTATTACAAGAAGCAAGAGAAGAAAAAGAAATGCCTATAAGTTTATACATAGTTGTAGCAGTTTAAAACAAGTATATAAAATATGCATGCTGAAGGAACTTCTAAAGCCAGTTCCTTTGGAATTAAAACACTGGAAGGTAGTAAAATTGACAGATATTTACACTTCTCTGTCTTTGTTAGCTAGTGGTAAGGAAATGTGCTGACATTAAGTATATTTGACTTAAGAGAGCAAAACTAAGCAAGTTACTGAAGTAAGAAAACAAATAGGAAAAGCCCCACCATGTGGGATCTGATCTTTTCGGTTTAAAGAACCACCTGGATCTGTGTTGGGTGAATACAGACTCTAATTCCCATGCAGATAAAGCCACACACCATTCATAGGTACAGCCAAGACCAGAGAGATCAGATATAGGCTGATAAGCCACGAACCGTTCCTTTTAAACTAGGTGACACCATAACTTCTGCTTTATGTTGAGGATAACACTTGTGCTGCTATACCAGTTAATAAGCCAAAGAGACATTAACCCTTTTAATCAAGTGATTCAGACGTTTTTGTTACAGAAGAAACTTTTGGTTGTCTTCAAATACAAAGGAAGAAGATCAACTGAGTGGAACAGAACAACCTGGCCCAGACAAGATTATCTTTACCAAAACCAGTCTGATGGGAATTTGCATCAAGAAACTGCAAGATCTTCACCACTTGTAGGCTTTTAAAGGAGGTAAGTGATAAGCTAGCATGGACTCCATTCTTGCTGTTGGAAGACTCATTTTGATATCATTTTGGTCTATCACTTACCTCCATTTGCAGTGGACACGAAAATAATACTATTTTTCTTTGTTGAAGGCAATTTAAGTACATCATGACTTTTCTATTTGTCATTGTTTTTTTTCCACTTTTTAATATTAAAGAACCCCATTCACTTCTAATTTTCCTTCTACGTTACGCTTTCTAGGCATAAGTTAGTCTCGATGCTTTTCTTTGGACTTCCTCCAATTCATCTACATGTCTACTCAACTGCAGTGTCCCAACCGGCCAATCAACTCAACAGGAAAGATGACAGTGACATGATCATAGTGTTCAGATGCTTTATATAAGATGATGTGTGACTTTTTTTTTTTTTTTAAGATCTTCTGATAAGGGCATAAGATCTGATGCCTAGAAATCCCTATTCAACTTGAAAATTTTTGTTGCTTTCCCTCTCCTCAACCAGGAAATGGTGACTTAAGACATTTAACATCTTTCCACAAGATAAAGGTGGCTATTCCACTTCTTAGACTCAATGAAAATTACACGTTTTTCCAGTAAAAATATCTTTAATTCACTTCCTGGTAAAGTTATATGTTCCATTTATAAAGATGTAAAGACTAGCCAACCCTATCTACCTCTCCTGAACTCTGACTCTAGAAGCTACAATACAATTCTCCTTAAAGCTTCCAAATCATGTTAGGCAGGAAAACTTTGGTATGGTGAAGGCATTCAGCTGTTAAATATAAGCCAGACATCAACATCTTTGGTTAGTGACCCTTACCTAAAGGGCTAGGATTGAAAGGAGGTTCCTTACGAACTTCGTCTGCACGCACACACACACACGCTCTCATTCTGTTCTGCACGCACAGAATTCCCCCATACACATGGGGGAAAAGACTGCATGACACAACCTTC
The DNA here is from genome assembly GCA_013389825.1 of Crypturellus undulatus. NCBI lineage: Eukaryota > Metazoa > Chordata > Aves > Tinamiformes > Tinamidae > Crypturellus > Crypturellus undulatus. The sequence continues at coordinate 1,161,095 of VWPW01022716.1, forward strand.
TAAAACCACTAATTAAAATGAAGTTCTCCCCTCATGTTTTATATATGATCACTGAAAATCAACTTAGATGAGCAAAGAAAAAAAAGCATCTGACAAAGACACCTTGAAAAATGTTGATTTTTACTTTTTGTTACCTTTCTTGTGGAACTGCAAACCAGTACTCGTGCTTTTTATCTCGCTGTGCATACTGTTGCATTGATGCACTCGCTTGGGAAACAAATGTTTTTCTCATAGGTTTTCCAACCTTGAGACGCAGGAACTTGTGTGATCGATGTCTTCGCTTTTCTTTCATTATACCAGAACCTATTAGCAAAGAAAAAACAAATTATCTGTTGTGTGCAACAGAGCTAAACAAAACTACTAGTCCATTTTGCATTAGGGGATATGCATATGTAGGTCATATACATGTGCCTGTACTAGTGCATACCAGTATATACGTTGCACTGGTTTCGTAACAAATAGAAGGGTGCTTGTAAGTTATACCAACACTATATTATAACTCCCACTATATTAGTCTTTCACCCATACTTTGAAGTATTTTGGAAGGTATCCTCAGTATAATCCTGAGCATAACTGAACACTCTTCCCACTCTTAAAAAACCACCACCACCAAACACACACCACCCACACTACTGGAGAACTAAAACAAAGTTTAATTTGTTAGCTATTTAAAACATTTCAAAGGTATAAATACATCATGGTGAGGTAAGTACAGTGGATAGCACTGTATGGGATTCTCTCTCCAACTGCATATTTAATGGAACTAAATAGAATATTCCAATTATAGTCAAGGTCTGGATTGCCAGCATGTGCTTGAAGTAGTCTTTCCAATCCTATTGCCTTGCCAAAGAGCCTGTTCAAGTGCCACACCCCTAAACTCCATAAAAAAAGCCACAAGAGACTTTTTAAAGGATAGAAGGGGAGGAAGAAGAAAAAAAAAAGTCTCAAGACTTCTGATGTTCAACAAAGACCATAAAGAGTTAACACTTGTCTCTGAAGTCACATATATAGGTCTCCCAATTTTCCAGGATACACAAGGGTTTTTTACAGCTTAAATTTGCTTTCAGTCGCCATGTAGGCTACCGATATTAGCTCATCACTTTCATGACCACACATCTATACACATGTATCGTCTTACACAAACTCCGTGTAGTGGTTAAAAAAAGGAATCAAAACAACTGGATATTTAGGATTTTGGCTCATCAGACAAAAGGGTTTAGAAAGTTTTCTAAGTTAAGAGCTCAGAGAAGCTGGATTTGTACTGAGAGAGAATTAAAGATACAGACTAACCCTGAAGACAGAATTAAAAAGCAACTTCTGGCCTCAAGCAGAATACTTACGTTTCTCAATTTTTTGTGTATACTGGTTTTGGTATATTTGATACAGAATTCTACAAAGAAAATTAGTGGCTATTGTTTCTCTGATACATTTTTCCTTTAATTTGCACTAATATCCAACCAGCTAGTAGTAAAGTAGTCTGATGTTATTCTTATATGCAAAATATATAGAAGACGAAATCTCACTTAAATATAGTGCGCGCACACACACACACAGCAGCACACTGCTACAGTTCTTCACAAGTTCCAACTACATCCAGCTTTTGCTTCAATGTTTGTGGTTTACCTAAGATTCTATAAAAACAGAAGAGAATCAGAGAGTCCAGAGGGTGCGGGACTAACAGCGGGAAATAGCAACTGAAGGAGGCCTCCTCAGCCATTCTGGACTACTAATGCTGTTAAGGTTGCTTCACATCACTTTTTGAAAAAATAAAGCAACAGTCATTCCAAACTCTGAGTCGTTTGACCTCAGTAAAGATGAGCAAACACTAGTTCCCAAAAACCTACGTGCTCAAAATGCCACCAGAAGAGTGAAAATTCAAGTCCTTCATGCATACAGAACATTAGAAGCCTACCTAGATAAACAGTGGAACAAAACCAACATGACTACGGCAGAGAGCTAGGCCTATAGACAGAGACCTAAAATTGTTCAGTGTCTCAACATTCATAACAGGCAAACTGCTGACAGACCCGTCTCCATCATGTTTAGGCTTTGGTGTGTGAATGACCTATGCCTTCAGGTTGGCTCTACTTGCACGTGCCTGTAGACACAGCTAGTAGAAGCTTCACCAAATCTAATGAGATGGAGAAAACACTCATAATTTGCTGTTCTCTTTGCTAATTCTGCTAATACAACATGCAAGCTAAGGAGAAAACACATAATAATTCCAAAACAAGTCAGTGTCGCGAACCTCCAAAAAATTTTTTTTTCCTCCTCCTCCTTCCTCTTTCTGTTTTATCCCTACAACCTGCACTGTGGCTGTTACATCAGTTGTACAAGAAAAACCTGCAGCATCATTCAATGTAATAGATTTAAAAAAAAAAAAAAAATTTAGCAGAGTCTGGTGTATTATGCATAACACAATTCTAAGAGCAGCAGCAGTAGTAGCAGAGAATACTAGTGCTGGCATTGTTAGAGGTCCCAACCAGCAACTACCGATAGCTGATGTTTTTAGAAGAGGATTTCTTCTAGTGGTTTATGATGTAAAAGCCAAATCACCACAGAATGATGCAACTATGAGTGACTTAATTTCAAAATTCAGTTCCTTCAACTGCAAAGGAAGTAGAAGATATTCTGCCAATCGAGAGAGAGAAAAAAAAAACAAAAAAAAACAACAAAAAAACACTTTTATGCAATATCACCTCAGCTATTAGTTACGAACAGAAGTTGACTTGAACCTGCAAATACACTTCAAGTAACTCCATTTGCAATGGATACTGTTATGACTTCTTTACAGCTCACAAACACTGGAAAAATAAAAATGATTATTTCACCTCCAAAAATGAGATTAAAAGACATCAGAAAGTAGCTTAGGGATTTTTTAAAAGGAAGAATAAAATACATTCAGGAACATCATCTTAACTTAAGAGACCAAACGCATCTAAAAGTCTTGTAACTTCAATATATTTTTCAAGATATTTACCAGATAATACTACTTGAGACTGACTCTTACAGAGCAATAATGGTACTCAAGGAAGTAAAAGTCTACGTTTCCCACATTCACTGCTTATTATTAGCATCTTTTTTTAACTAGCTCTTACTTATACTAAGAAATGCTTTACCTAAATTTCACCTTGTTTTAGTCAGCAAGAAAGAATGACAAGACGGAAGTAAAACAAATTGAAAAAAAAAAAATCAATTTAAGTCTCAAACAGTTTAGTGTTAAGCCTTCAGTAAGTGTCTAAATACTCATATTCCAAGATGTTAACTCATTCAGTGATATACATTCATATACACATACTTTGGGATCAAGATTCAAGTCAGTTAGCTGACTGCCAAGAAATATACTTAATAGAGCTATACAGTGACCAATGCCTCATGAGTCTGGTTTATTTAAAACTTCATTAAAATAATATTGAAGTAAAATGACAAACATCATTTCAATAAGGAAAAAGTGTCAGGAATAGAAGCATCTAGGTTTTCAGTTTCTTAAAAATTTTCAAAATTATTAAAAAGCATAGTTTATTATTGCTGAAGCCAAAGACAAATATAAGCAAACATGTAATCTACGTATGTAATGAGTAACAGCAAAGGAAGGGAAAATTTTAAGGAATCAGAGACCAATATTACAAATTTTTCCCCCAAAATACCCACTCCCTTACCTTCTAACTGCCCCTCTCCCATAGCCATGGTTTTCTGATTTGTCTCCTTCCGTGAATCATGCTGCAAATGCTCTCTCTGTTGCCTGGCTTGTTGCATAGTGTGGGTCTTCCAGAGTTTACGAAGTTCTTCAACTTCTGTTTCCGAGTCTTGAGTTGGCTCTTGCACTGTTTTTTCTTTGTCAATTGTCTCTTTCTTTTCAGAGTCTGTGGTACCTTCACTAGTGGAACATTCCTCTCCTGCCTTCCTCTCCTCCTCTGGGTCATTTCCTAGGGTGGAATCTTGGTCTTCTGCCCGACTGTCCTGTTCTTCACCATGATGTGATTCTTGCAAAGATTGTTGAACTGCAACAGTTTCATGAGATTCTTGTTCTTCCTTTAGAGACATTTTAGCAGTTTCTGAACAGAGACTGGGAGTACTAAACTGTTTAACATTTACAGTCAATTCAGCACTGGATTTTAAGTCACCAGGAGCTTCACTTGAGTCTGAAATGAGGGTTAAACATTCTGCACTAGTCTGGTTTATTGTTTGGACAGATTCTGATGATGCCCCAGAAGATTTATCTTGTCGAAGCTCATCTGAGGAGACAAGTTCCTCACGTATTGGAGAGAGTTCCGATTCCGTGAACACATCTTCGGAGAGGGACTCCTCCGTGCTCCTGGGGGCAGTACTAGCACTGTCATTGCCTGTGTCCCGCATCCTGGACTCCGTTTCATCTGTATTGCTCCTTGCAGCTTTCTTGGCATGGCAAAGTTCCCTTACAGACTGATGTTCTACATCCCTGTTAAGCAAATAAGAATGTTAAGTAAAAGGCACTTTGTATTATAACTCTTTATTAAGCATCATTTAATGCTGAACAACAAAACCCACCAACCTGTTTGAGGGGCTTAAAGTGTAAAAGTATAACAAACAAAATAAATCCTAGAGAACTCTAATCTCTAAGGGCAGAAGCTCTCCATTGTCTTTTGCGCTACGTCTACCAAAGAGATCAGTATAGCAGATGTATGTCCCGTTCTACAACAAAGCTCACACCTACCTCACTGGTAAGAGGTGAAGGGTGGAAGTCTTGTCTAACCTTAGCTACTTAAGCTATTTGTTGCAGATCACTTTGTTCTAGTCAGCAAGAAAGAATGACAAGATGGAAGTGGGAACCAGAGTAGATCTCACCACCCATTACAAAAAGCTGTTTCTGCATCATTTAGTAACTACAATGAAAAATGGTGCTTTTGGACAAGCACAATCTAAGGTTCATGAAGTTGGTAAAATTCTGTATTTTCAAATATATTTTTGTACATAAGAGGAAAGTGGTACACAAAGATTTAAAACAAACTGTTTAGGTTTCCATTCGGCAAACCAGTTTTTATATTGACATAAAGAGACAAATGGATCCATTAGCAATTTCATAGTGGGCAAGGGAGAGAGAAAGTGCCCTAGTATCTCTTGCCACAAGTAACGTGGACAGATTTTGAAGAGACATTATTGGAGCATACTGGAAATCCATGTACATGGAAGATATTCTGTACAGAATATAGAATGTAAGATCTTAAGATAATGCAAATTGCCATGGGCCTCTGCAGGCCAATCTTGGATGTTCTTCTTTAAAAAGGAGAAAAAAAAGTGTTCTAGTTTCACATTATTACCAATAGGGCTACAGTTACTATTTATTCAAAGCTTCATAAACACTGTTCTGTCTTACATGGTTAATGAATCCTTAATTTTGCTGTCCACAATTTCCTTATACAGAGCAGCTGACATCACTTCTTCCATTGGACACATGATGCCATACTCTTCACAGCCGTTCTCTTGGACCAGAGGATCCATTTTATGAGGATCAAACATTATATTATTTGGCGTCACTAGCAGCACACCATTGACTGTTCCCTAAAATGAGGGGGAAAACAATTAGTAAGTTTTCTCTGTAGCGTTTCAGGTTTCTTTTTCTTGACTTTTTTTTTTTTTTTTTCCTTAAAGTATCTACATTTCAATATCTATTTGAGTAGCTTTTACTAGTCATCAACCACAATTTCTCATGCTTTGTCACCATCTAAAACATGTAGTTTTTCTGTAGAAGCTGATCAGTACTATCTGCCTCTCCAAGAGTAGAGCTCTGTTCTGCACAGCTACTCAGTAATTGTGCTGAGTAAAATAAAGTTACTTGAACACTTAAAGGATACTAAGCAGCTGCCCAAAATTATATTCTTCCTAGATAAATTTTATTAGAGCCTTCCTCTAGCGCTTTAATTCTAAAAATTGAAATATCAGTCATATGTCTCATTTTCTTCACACAAGAGCAAGAGTAACTGACTCAGATCATTCTGACTTAATAGATCTATTGCTCACTTAGACAAGTTTATAGAACAAAATTAGTTTAAAAATATTAAAGATTTTTCATGACAAACAGCAATGCAGTTTTGGAGGAATTCAATCATAACGATATTGCTCTAGCATACATATAAGTGTATATTTTAAACTCTTAATGTGTAAAGAAATGCGATATTCATAATATAAGCAATTCTTATAGTTCTTAAGGTGTTCTTATGAAACAGATGTCAAGCTAATTCATTATACATTGAACTCTTGAGCACAGAAAGTACTGCATTAGTCAGTTGCCCATTAAAAGAAGTTTACCGTCTCGCCCATTGAAAAAAGTGACCTTTTCAGAAGTTTAAAATTAACTACAGAAAAAAAAAAAAAAATCAACTTTTAGTAGGATTATAGTGAACCTTCAGTTCTTTAAGTTATGCTACATATTTTTGAGATGTACTAAATAAGGACCTCCTCAGTATTACAAAAATCAAAAGCTTATCCATCCAAGACTCTTTATTGTTTGAAGACAAGTTGCTGTTTGTACAACAGCAAACAGGTACTACTTCATAGCTACTTAGGTCAAAGGGATGAAAGCATCCAAAACCCTATGCAAATAACACCACAATCAAAATTCAGGACCAAAGCTATCCACCTGCCACTGCCCACATGTCACACTATCATCTTCAAAAGAGGCAGGTGGGAGAGCAGGAAAAGTGTGAGAGCAGAAAAGTAAAGGTGCATGACCACTTTAGCTTAAGGATTTTGAAGACCACCACCAGCATCTAAAATTATGTATTCCTCGGTAGCAGCAATCATTGATCAGGTTCTGTAGAGAAGTCTTCTTTTCTAGGCTAAGATTTTTGTCTTCATTTGTTCACTTTATTTTGAGATAAAGGTTTTATTTACTCCCCAATTTTAATTACTCCTTTCTCAGACATGCCACATCTCTAATAGTTTCTGCTGCTCCTCTATAAAACAGAGGGTTTCCGTCTTTATTGTCAATTTTTTTTTCAAGAGAAAAGCTTCTTTACAACCTGTGAGATCTGTATTACTCAGACTGAGTTGCCGGCATGGAGAACAAACCAAGTGCTATTGATCCAATGAGAAAAAATGGGTAACATCTGAACAATGCATGGTCAGGGGGAACATACATATATCTAGCAAACTGCCAGTCAACAACTGCTTATTAGCCTTTCCTGGATGACAAAGCTGAAAGAGCTCCTGTCTTTGGCAGTGTGTACCACAGCTTTGTATTGATGAAGATAAAACAGTCATAGAAGAATTACTAAAGCTTTATTTCTTTTTCAGTTTGCCATTACAGACCAGACAAACTTCCCTATCAGCATTCCTACAATACATGCAATTCACTATTGTCTCAGTGAGCCAGTGATGAACTCCTAGCACTCCAGCACCACAAATTCATTTTAGGTTCTGAATAGGTTTATCTTGCTACTCATACACAGCAGTGCATTGTGAAAGAAGATGGCCCAGCTGTTCCACAAGTGCCCAAGTGTGACAGTACTGAGGCCCAGGATAAAACTGGCAGCCTACTACCCTTTCCCTTCCTTTCCTTACTAATCTAGCCTTTCCTCTTATCTTTGAGGCACTAAGGACAACAGCCTAAATTCTATTTTGGAATTTTGGAAACAGACCACCTTCAGGATATTCTTTTGCTTCCCAGTGAACAGTGCAGAGAACTGGGAACTGGTGGAGGAAGCTTTTTTCCCTTGCAGAGGAATACTGAAAATCCTGAGAGGCTCACACTTGGATGAAACAAGAACCATGGCTGCCAGAAAGGGCCCGTTACAGCAAGTTACTGTGCTGTAGGACCGTAACATGGCACCTTCGCACCAGCCCATGTCTAACTGGACACAACAGTCTCTATCAGTGGACAGCACCAGAAGTCTCCGGACAAATACAACAAAGCCAGAGCTCCCGCGCTCCAACTAGTATATGGGAATTCTCCAAGATAAGATTACACAGGAAACAAGTGTGACTAAGAACAACTTTAAGTATACATAGAAAAATCAGTCTTTGAAAGCATGCAAATGAAAAGTTTTACCTTAACCAGAGCTTTTTCTTATATTGCACTTAAACATATTGAAAGGAGCTTTTCAGTAGATTTTTATTTAGGAAGTCTCTGACTGGGACTTCAAATATGTGCTCTAAATCCATAAAATATTGTTTTATAGTTCCTATAAAACTTAAAAGCTTTCCTCCCCTTTCTGAAGGGCATAATCAGCAGCATTTATACATGTAGACTCAAATCTCATGTGAAGAATAAATTAAGTAAATGAGTGTGTGCATTCACTTAGCTTGAATGAAGGTATGATTTTTCAAGATGCTTTAGAAAAACAGAAGTGAAACTACCCACCTAACTATTTCCTTAGTGTTCAAAGTATGTGCTTATCTACTATTAGTGAAAGGAATTACCGATAAGAAATACTAAGATATGGCACCAAGCAGACTGCCTGACCTCAACACCTAAAATTTGCCTTTACTTCAGGGATGTCCATTTCTGGTGAACTGCATATTTATTATAAATAACAGACAAAAACCCTGGGAATCCAAAGAAAACAGAGGGGTGAGAAATGCATACGGTCTGATCCAATTTGGTCTACCTACCTATCTGTCACTAGGTCTTGTTCTATGTTTTTATTTTAAGGATGCTGTATTTTTCCATTTAATACAGTAAGACAGTTCAGGGTGGTGAAACATGAGTGCTGAAGTACCTTGCCATTAGTGATGTACTTGCAATTAATTTTGAGAAATTTTTCTGTAAACGCTTCCTCCTCTTCAGAGGTGGATGATACCACTCTTGTAGGACGAACACATGAAAGTGCTGGTGAAGCAGCTGACTCTTTTTGTTGGACTCCATCTGGATCCTAGAAGAGAACATAAAGAACTTATCAGCCTGCCCTTGTCAATATGAACTTTAAGAGATCGTCATGTACTTTTTGTTCTTACTTCGACATGAAAGCAATTGCAAAAAAGATTTCCAAATTCACTGCACTTTAAAGGACTGCTTTCATCTGACAGTGCGAACAGTCAACGTAACTGATGAAACACAGCTTGACAAGTCCAGAATAACAAATGCAAGTGGGCAGTGATACTCAGAATTTACCTTGGAACAAACAACAAAACAATAATCATGATTCACAAAAGCTATCTGAAATATTCTGACAGGAAAAATTTGAGTGACAGGTATATAGCAGAAAAGATATTTTTCAGCTTTAATAAACAAAATGCTTCAGTGTGCTGTTACTCTTTCATAATACCTACTACTACTTCAGGTTAGAAGAGTCCTCTGAAGGGCTTCCAGTCCAACCTCTTGTTCAAAGCAGGCCAAGGCCTGGAATAGATCAGGTTGCACATGGTCTTCCCAGCTGAGTTTTGAAGTCTTCAAGGACAGAGATATGCCACACTCTAAGAAACCTGTTAATGCTGAAATGCTTAAGTATCCTCATTGTAAAAAAGCATTCCCAACATCCTAACCAGGACTGCTTGCAAAACTACTAGTGATTGTCACCACCCACATGCTTCTGCTGGGTACCTCTAATAAGGTCTCGACTCTTATCTCTATAAACCTCCTCTATCACAGTTACTGAGGATGAGCTCACTCCCACTATCTGGATCACTGTTTTAAAAAAAAAAAAAAAAAAAAAAAAAAAAAAAAAAATCAAAAAAAAAAAACCACAAAATGAACAACAAAAAAACCACCTATACTGGCCCAAGTAACAGCCTTGCACCCCACAAAAAGCCAAACAACCCCCCCGCCAAAAACAACTGGAATCACCGAGTCAAGATCTTGTCAGTTCTCCACTTGCTTTCATAGTCTACCCTGCCTGTGTGTTTAGGACACCATTTCAGGATAATGCCAAAGCCCTGCTCTTCTCAGGGTAAATATCCACTGCTCTCCCCTCAGCTACCGAGCCAGCCTTCACATTCTGGAAGGTGATAAGGGTCAGCAGCAGTGATTTACCCTTGGTAAATCCATGCTTGCTATCCCCAGACACCTTTGCGTTTTTCGTATGTTCTGACTTAAGTTCCAGGAGAACCTGCTTCATGACCTCCTCAGGCAAATGGGAGGAAGCACTATTTATTCTCAGTACATCAAAAACCAAAAGTGATCAACATATGAACACAGAAGCCTGTTAACAAGACTTTATTTATTATTGTTAAATGAAAACAAGAAAGTCCAAACCCCCACAACGAAAAAATGTTTTTAAATAAGAACCAGATTTTCTCAGGTCAACAGCACTGCATGGAGTTTATCAGCATTTACAGACTTCTACTCCATACGTAGCTGTTACTTGTGGTTATTAATAAGATCACACTATCTGCAAAGAAAAGAGTATTTTTATGTTCCCTTTCTTTTTATGCTTTTCTATGCAGGTCACTAGTGGAGATTATACCAACTGTTTTTGACCATGTCAGTACACACATGCTATAGTTTCCTGTATAACATCTCTCTGGCACTATTTTAGCCTTTGCTCTGCTTGCTTCTTTTTCTTCAGGGAGGGGGGAACAAAAACAAACAAATATACCCACACCCACATCTTACAGCAGAAAACTGTATTTTAATAATAAAAAATAATAATAATAGCTAATGGTGATACAGTTAAAAAGCAGCCTTCCTGGGTATGATTTTCACTTCCACATAAGCCCTTTCAAAAACTATGCGGTCACTTTCACAACAGCTTAATTTTAAGAGCAGATCAAAAAGTTCCCCGATGATATCCAAATGCACGGGAAATATACTGGCTATTTCTTGTTCATATTCCTACACAACACAAGTTGGGGCAATATTGGTGGCAGATTTTTCTCAGATTTAAATGACAACATTCTTGTCACTACACATTATTTTGAATGGGATTTGAGGTTTTGTAGGTATTAAAGAATATGGGAGCTTAAACTCATGCTTCAGATGAGGACACCCTTCACATAACCAGGAGTATAATAAGGGTTTATATTTAAGCTAATTGCTTACAAGTAGAATGAAAAACAAAAACAAAGTGACCAATTTCAACCAGGATGCTAATAGAAGACACAGCCTCTTCAAAGAGTAACATATTGTCTTTGATTTGTCACATTTCAAGTTAAGCCACAAACCTGTCAAAATTAGAGAAGCTGGAGAATGCAGATATTTAAATATATATAAAAAAAGAGAACATATACTAATACTGCTCTCTTTTATGAGGTTTGTAATCAGTAAAGAGGAGAAAGAGATATCAAAAAAACTTCTCAAACACATGTCAAAGTACGTGTGTTCCCAAAGACTGGTTAAAAAAAGGAGCGCAACTGATTTATTCTTATATTTTGAAGAAACATACCTAGGAACACCTTTTCATTATCCACATAGAGTTAAAAAGCCTCAGAAATAGAAGCTTCAACACTATTATTTATTTTTTTATATCGCTTATTCATTTGATAACTCCTGAAGCATTGGAGCCATTGAAATCAGTCTACTCTATTATAAAACTTTTTTTTTGGCCATACAATATAGAAGAAACTGTTTGCTATAAGTGAAAACAAAAACATCTTGTAAAAATAGCCATACTATGTCAAATTAAATGTACAGGACAGCAAAAAATATACGGTAACTTTTAGAAGAATCAACACTGGTCCCCTCACACACGCAACAACCACATCACACTATCGAATCTCTTTTTAAAGCCCATGCCGGATTTTAGCACAGAGCCCTGGAGAGATGCCCGACAGCTTATCCAGATACTGTATTAAGTATTGGCAAGAGCTGTTACCTAGGAAAAAAGATCTTAGCCAAGAAAATAATAGAACTTGCATATAGGAGCAACTAAATGAAGCCAGAATTGTAAAAGCTGAAGTTCCAGAGACTGTATCTTTCTGGTTTGAGTTCTCATGAAATTCTGATAATAGCAAAATAGTAACAGCAAACCTGGAAAAAATATGCTTTTGTAAATCTAGCTCCAAGCTGACATCCACGTTCAAGCTGAATTACAGTACAGCCTCAATGGCTCCATAATTCTAGCATCTAAAAGGTGGAAAACCCACTGAACAAAGAGAGGCTAATATCAGCTTTATAACCAGCACTTCACTGAAGCAGTTTCATCAAGCAAAATGGAGACAACCTTTCCTCCTCTACAGAGGGCAAAAACCTTTGCGTTTAGCTGCTTGAGTAGCCTGATCAACATACTGTTGTCAGTAAAATACCAGAAAGACTAAAATTAGAGAGAAAGTTTGTAACTATTTGAGAGGTAAGATCAAGAGTAAATGCAACTGGAAATAGTATTCAAGGTATCAATGTGAAAATACAGTATTTTGCTACAAATTATTTTACCCATCAGTTTTCATATATAAAAATTTCCTTAAGAGAAGGCACCATTTTAGTTTTCAACTCCAACATTCTCCCCAGAATGAGAAAACACTCTTAGAAGAGAGCATTATATTCACACTGGTTATCTTGAAAGGGAAAATTATTTTTAATCACAACAGGTATACATACATTGACTGTAGCCTTGTCAAACTCTGCTTCTGAAGATGTAGGTGATAAGGGACTTATAGGACTTAGAGAGGGGGAGCTGTCCACACTAGAAATGTAGTCTGGGTCAGGAACATACAAAATCTATAAAGAGATATAATGTAGTTAGAAATTATGCTTTCAGTTTCACTTTCCCACTAGTTCCGGTATATTTGCTGTGCTTTCTCAAAATAAGTTAAAACAAAATCAGTTCTGTCCTAATTTATTTATATATATGCCTATATGTATTTTTATATGTATACAGAGATATATAGTTACAAGAGAGAGTCATTTGTGAACTCTATCACAATCACCCCTTCAAAAAGAAGAATTTTAACTTTCTCATAAAGGAACTTTTAAGCAATAGCACAGTACCAAAACAAAATACTTAATCCTTAAATTTTTTGAAGATTATAAATGTCATCTTAAGATAAGATCGGTCTTTAGTCAAAGTAAGTGAAGGGAAGAAAAAAAAGCGCTCAAAGAGAAAGCATTAAAAATATACAACATGTCAGAGCCACCCAATCCAGTGTGGAAAGCAAATCTGACTGATTACTCCTCATGTTGTTATTTTACTACTTAAATATCCATGAAGTAGCCTGGAAAACAAGTTTACAGATGTGGCTCTTAGCACTGAATTTAAAAAACTAAAGTTAATTCAGTTTATCCATTTCTTAAATGCATTAATCTTTGATGTGGTAGGCTATCAAGCTATGCAGACAAAGTTCTTCCAGCAATTAGAAATAAATATACATTATGCTTTAAACAAAAAGAGCTCAATATTAAATAGCTTCACCTAATATGGTAGCTGGTAACTTGTTTCCAGGTCTGGCTTTTGAAGGGAAGTAAAAAGTTGAGAGTGAAGGGAGAAAGGGGGAGAGGGAGAAGTAAGCAATAGTGAGTCCTAAGAAGAAAAAGTGCTAAATCTTACGCTCCAGGTAAAACAGATGGCAAGTTTTCAGGATGGACTGAAAACTTTCATCAATTTAGATAGAATTACAGGCATTACCAGAGTCAGGAATGTTGCTTTTGTGCTGTATCTTGAATTTATCCTCTGAGCAAGAGCTGATCAACAGCCTGCTATATTTGCAGGGTAAGCTTATACTTCAGTGCCATGATATCATTAAGAACATTTAGTTTTCAAGTTAAGAGTCCCTGATTTTGAGAAAAGCAAATAGTTTAATCATATTTTCCTTTTTACGTAGTTATTTAATAGATGCAAAGAATTCAAGGAAATTAAAGTTAATGTGAATAACACTTTCTCTGGTAGAAGCAAAAAGTATGGAGGAAAGGGGAAAAAAGTCTTCTGTGTTCAAATCCATAAGTAACACACACAGTATAATAGTACCTGTCCAGGAACGACTGCTCTGGAGAAAAGCTTATTTAACTGGACCAGTTCATTGGGTGTCGTATCAAATTTCAGGGCAATACTGTTTAACGTATCTCTTGATTCCACCTGTATCAATTGCGGGGGGAGAAAACAAACCCGTAAGCAGTTAGTTTTAATAACGCTTTATGAATTTTACCACACGAAGACCAGCTTTTCTGAGATTTTCATGAACTTTAAATTTTCATCCAGAACATAAATAGTCGATGAACTGCAGCATTGCCTGCAGTGCTGTGTGAACAGATCTGCCTTCCAACTCTGCTTTTGGTAGCCAGAAGTGTCACTTGCACACACTGGTGAGGACTCAAATACCAGAGCAGAACTTTTGACCTGTGAATTTACTGTTGGGTACCACTGCGCCACTATGTGACTAGTTTCACAGAATCTCATTCTCCCTCTTGACTCCTTTCCCCTGTTCTCCCTTTAGAGGAGAGCTAAAATAATCTATAGAAATGCTAACACACCCTCTTCCTATTGAAATAACCTTCTATTAATCTGATTTTTCAGGAACAGCATTACCAAATTCAAACAATTTGAAGCAAAACAATCAGTTAGTGCAACAGCTGATGAACTATACTAGAAGCAGGTGATTTTCAAATATGATTTTTGAAAAATCTTCAAAGTTCTTATTCTCACCCTACCTCCTAAAATCTGTTCAATATGAGCCACTCTTTCTCTTCAAGTAATTCTTTCCTGTTTAATTATATGTTAATCACATTATCCCTTTTCCACTTGCACAGCATTACCTGTATTCATGTTGGCCGGGGGCAGCAGAGGAGTCCCAGTGGATAAACAGCTTCAAAGAGTCACTGCAGACTAGGGTCCTCACTGCCTTCAAATTTTGGCACATTAACAGCTGGCAAAGTTACTTAGAATAGCTAATTTAAAACCAAACTCTCCACTGATATGCTAATATACTTAGTTATCTTTACAGCTCTGCAGCTGGAGTTTACTTTTTTTTTCCCATTAGAAGTTACATATACACACACACAGGAATCAGAATTTATGAAGAAGCTGTTCTGCAATATTCAAAAACTAATTGTCTAAAAGCCATTAAAAAAACAGCTTTGATACCTGAACAGTATCAAAACCAACTAAGGAAGAGTTTGAGAAAGGTATTGAGTAGAGCTATACTAAAGCCTTAGCAATACTAGACTGTGGGTACATTAGCTGATTTTTAACAGGTAACCTTTAAAATTTTTGAGGCAGCTGCTTTTATTTTGTGTAGAGTCAGGCAAAAGACACAAAGTAATCATTATGATCCACATTTGCTAAATTGACCAGACTTAGGCAAGACTAGACTGAAGAAAGCTCAAGAGTGACACTCACACAGGAACTTCTTACTGGTTTCTAACCCAGCCTGCACCTAGTTACAGAGACTGATTTAACTCTAAATATCTGCGACACCATCCCATGCTTAAGAACCAGTTTTAAGGCTCTGCCCTATCACAGGCTTCTTGTGTGACCTTCATTAATTCATATCAGGTTCCTGTCACAGGCTGGACCACGGCTTTTATGCATTAGATGCTTCTCTGCTACCTCAGGTCCAGACCACAGCCATAATTCCCCAGAGGGGAAAAAAGAGGGTGAGAATCCTACATTTGAGCCTTTGCCACTGATAAACAAGAACTGCCTAGTTCTTAATTTTCAAAAAAACATTGTTTTCCGCTATACAGTCCTTTGCGCTTGACAGTAAGCACCTGTAAACACACACAGCTACATCCTTTCATAAAAGAGAGGACAAAAGCTCCTGCTTAAGTCATTAAACTGCTGTCAGGCCAGTATCATTGCTGATCCATGATCAACATTGCACACATCTTTTGCAATAGGCTATTCCAACACACGAGCTGGACAGTAGTTGTGCTTGTAGGACATGTAAGAGACTTCTGCATATAATGAAGTTAAAGCAAGCAATGCCAAAATGCTATTAAAAAAAATCCCAGTTAGTAACAAGTCCACATAAGCTATTTGCCTTGTTGGATATACTAGCTTTGTTGCTCACATACATCATATTGTCATTCTTCACACAAAACTTAACCTGAAACACTGACTCACTTCTAAATATCAGAATTAATGGATTTGATACCAATCAGTACAGATTTCAGAAGAGAAGCTACTCTAACCTATAGAAAAAAAAAAGGGAAAAAAGAAGAGGAAAAAAAAGAAAAAGTCCAAAGCTTGTCTAAAGCAGTCATATTAAAAATAAATAGATAGTCACTGAAGTTAGCAACATAACATTCTTTAAACATACTAGCCCAGACAATCTTAGCACTGCTTTCTTCCTTCATTATCAAATCTGAGGGCATCTTCCTGTTATAGTTGCACATTCAGTGCTGCACAAGCAGTAGTTCACATTTTTATGCTTTGGGGGATTTACAAACTTCACTTTTGGGACCACAAAAACGTAATAACATATTTAGTCTTTGAAAATAAAGCTAAAAGTCAGTCAAGTGCATTTCATCTTAAAATGGATATATACACACATACACAATAAATCTATCATTGGCATCAACAAGATTTTGCCTCAGTCTAAGCTTCAGGAATATTGCTGCTTTGAGAAATAGTAGGAGGACAAAGGCAGAAATCAATCCAAGTTCATCTCTTTCTGTATGACAAAGACATGAATGATAGTGGTTGCAAGCTATCATAGTAGTTNATATACACATCCCACTGCACACCCACAAGTTTTCAACAATACTATAAAATATCTAGAAAATGTGCTGCTTTGAGAAATAGTAGGAGGACAAAGGCAGAAATCAATCCAAGTTCATCTCTTTCTGTATGACAAAGACATGAATGATAGTGGTTGCAAGCTATCATAGTAGTTACAAAACAGTCTTTCTATGTACAGTGAATATAACCACTAGATCCAAGAGGTTAGGTATTTGTACTACATTAAAACATGCATACATAACAAATGAAAGCTCTGCAAATTTGAGGTTACTGAAATATCTTACAATTGAAATTCACAGCAAGTCTGGGCAGAACACTTATCTTGTGGAGATGAAATGCAATATGTTCCACATACACACACATGGTTCCTTTAGAAGCTCTCCTTATGCTTACTGAAAATAGAATTCACTAAGAAGTGATACCTACTGCTACATTACTAATGTAAAAATAAATAAAAGAAAGCTTAGTGCTTTGTTTTGCTTGGAATCCTCCATACTGGCATACATACATGGTGGCAAGAGACAAGTTAAGATGTTTACTAACTGAATTGGAATATCAGATTTAGAGTTACACCTGACCATATTTTCCCAAATATTTTTAGACATGTTATGGTAAATGTGGTAGAAACAGAAACTTCTTACTATCTTCAGCTAAAAATCTAGTACTAGGTTTTTTTTTTTTTTTAACTTTTCAATTTCAGCTTCAAGAAAATATTTAATATATGGTAGAATTACATTTAAATAACAATATGAGTCATGCTAAAGTTCATCTCAGTCCAATAAATGCATGCCCTCTGCCTCTCCCAAGTTATAATTACAGACTTTGTAAGGTTAGCCTTATCATAGTTTGGTTTAACATAACATTAGCAGTTAAATCATCACTGCATCTCCTCTCATTAAAAGGATACCAAGAGGCAAAATAAACACTTCTTTATAGAAGTTCTTGTTTTTATTTTTATCATGCCCATCTTCAAAAGCATTCAAAAACAGACTTCCCTATTTTAATGTTAACTCTATTAAAAATTATTTCTGTGCTTAATTATATTTCCAGGGTATAATACAAAACAGATATTTCTCACTTCAGTTTCCCTTAGTAACCACAAACGTGAAAAGCTGACTGCAGCACAGTTTGAGGGTCATTTCAAGAACAGAACAGGAATAGAAAGGCTCCATTTTCAGATATTACTGGAAAAACAGATCTGTACTAACACAGAAATCATGAACAGTGGAAGGTCAGTTACCAAGATATAGCCGGCCTCCCACCCCCAAACAAAACCCTTATTCTATTATTTCTACTGACGTCAACAGTTTAACAATGCTGAAAGAGGAAACTGCACATGTTTTTATAACAAATATTGTTTTTTGTTACTAGTTACCTTCAGATGAATCACTCATCTGAAGTATCACTTTCCTGAAGAAAAAGACAACTTGCATGGGAAGGGGTAGGAGGAAGAAAGCATCAAATAGTATTAGTTATCTAATTTTTGATTTAACTCCTCTTAAAATAAACTATAACATACATAGAAGGATAGGATTAGAAGTAATGCAAACTCTTGTTTATATTTTGCAATGAAATTTTCAAGTCCGTACTTGCTATGCAATGACATTCTAATAACCAAGCAGCAACTTACAGGATATTCAAGAGTCCCTTTGGGCTTTTGGAAAGACATTCGCCGCCCATCTTTCTTGTCCTGGGTCTTCTTCTGGCCAGTGTCTGAAAAACAGGGAGGCAACGCACTTGTTAAATTCATGTTCCTCTCTCTGTTGTCACAGGCTGCTGGGTGCAGCCCCGTGGGCAGACATCTCATTCAGCAGTTACACAGCTTGTTCCTGACGATGCTGCCTGCCTGCCTGACAGCCAGCTGCTGGAATAGGAACTCCATTCCTCTGCAGTGCTTTAGGAATTCAACCAGTATAAGCCACTGACAATGGAGAAACAATTAACAACGTAAGTATTTTGAGTATCCAGAATATCATTAACAGAGGAAGAATAAATAGGTGGTCAACTCCATCAGGCAGGTAGCACTTTCAGAATTGCTGTGTTTAATTGGTTTATAATTTCCCTCTAAACCAGCCTGGGTATGATATCTAGAGCTCCTGAGAGTTAGATCTAATTAATGTCACAGTTTTTTGAGCCAAGTGTTGTCTGCTAAGGGCAGAATATTTACAGCTTTAGATTAATCAAAGTGCATCCATACATAAGTTCAGTATTATCCTATCTGTAAGAAACACATAGGGAATGTGCAAAGCACAACCACCCTTGCATACATGGTAAAGACAGTCTTAAAGAATTTTAAAATTTTTACTGGGTTATTTTGATAACCTCTTTTTCAAATCCAACAACAATTTGGACCTGAAGCACATTCTACTTTTTGATACTAATTGGTTTGATATTTACGAAGACAGTGCAAGTGAACTACAAGATTCGACTGATGGCATTTAACTTTACATCTTCAGAAAAGTATTACATATCTGTGTGTGTGTGTGTATATATATATATATATATATAAAAACACATGCATATACATACACACACCACTTTAAAAGAGCCAGGACTCTGCCACAAAGCTTCCACTCTTGACATTTAAGGAGTTAGAAATACTTGTAGGAATGGATCTGTAAGACTTCATGTCGCAGGGCCATTAGCTAGGCTTATAGAATCATAATGGTTGAAAAGGTCTTTCAAGATCACCAAGTCCAACTGTAATTTCTACAGACTTGCACAGAATGGTTGAGATTAGAAGAGACCTCTGAAAATCGTCTAGTCCGACCCATTGACTTCCCCTTGTTTGGGGGAACCTGCCTGTGTTTGCTCCTGACTGCTACCCTATCACTGGGCACCACTGAAAGGGTCCGGTCCCATCCACCTTACACTGTCTCTTCAGGTACTTGCACACCTTGATTAGACTCCCCGTCCGCTCAGGTCCTCTCTTCACCACACAGAAGGGGCCCAACTCTCTCAGCCTGTCCTCATCGGAGAGGTTGATGAAACACGATTTCCCTGTTGGGAATCCATGCTGACTGCTACTGGTCACATTGTCCTTCCTATGCCTGGAGATGGGAGCAGGATGAGCAGCTCCATTGGTTTTCCAAGGATCAAGGTGAAGCCAACTACCCTGTCATTCCCTGCGTGCTCCTCCTTGCCCTTTCTGAAGGCTGGAGTGACATCCCAGTCCTCAGGCACCTTCTCATTCTCTGCGTCCTTTCAAAGACAGAGAGCAGCCCAGCAGTGCCACCCACCTGCTCCTCCGCACGCACAGGTACATCTCATCAGCACCCATGGACCTGGGCATGTCCAGCCTGCTTAAATGATCCCTAACCCAGTCCCTTTTATCCAGGCATTCAGACTGCCATTACCAGAAGCAAATATACTCAGTAAAATATCTTCAAACTAAATTGAATATAGGAAGCCCGTCTTAACATTGTTTTACCAAACCTTGGGGGTGAGCGGGTTGAAAATGGGGAGGGGAAAAAAAAAAGAAAAAGCAAAGAGAGAAAAAAAAATAGCTTTAGTTCTATTGAAGTTTTATTTAAGTTACTGAGGAAACTTAATAAGCATTTACAGAAACTTAGGTGTATTTCTGGTTTCAATTACTATCTGACTGCAACACTAGAAGAGAAACTAGGGAAATACTTGAGGAAATTTAAGAGTTGATCGGTGGAGATTGGTAAAAATCCTACATGGGTAGTTGAAACTATCAAGTTATAGAAGAAACACAAGTTAAATAGGAAGTTGCACAAGGCTTGGGGTAAGGGAGGACGAATTACACCAAAACCTTCCACCTTAGGAAGGAATATTTTGTACTTACTACACCAGGCAAGCTACAGAAGACAACAGAAAAGTAACTTCCTTAATTTTTTCTTTTTTAAGGAAGAGAACAATAATAATATATATATTTCCTTATATAAAAAACACCCCAGGGAAGAACATGTATTGTATCCTTTGGAAAGCGTTCCCACACTACAAGATAAAGTTTAACCCATAGATAGTATGAATTATAACAAGCTTTAAGAAGTTATTAATGATAATAGAAATCTAAGATTAATTTTAAATGCTTTTTATAAGTTCTGAAAGTCTAAATATGGCTGTTTGGCATCCTATCTTCATTCAATACACTGAGAAAGAAATAACTTTTAATTTGAGCCTCTATAACACTTTGAAACACTGAAGCCAAGAAGTTACACAACCGAAAAACCTCTGACTTGTCCGTAATTCAAAAGCCTAGAACCAGAAGGATAAACAAGAGTGTTCAAAATGACGCCAGACCAGTACTGATTCTGCAAGTCGGATCCACGCAGGCAGAAGCAAGGTTAGATCACGATCACTCGGGCATGAGAACTACTACATATGGTTGTCAACATGCTTAGAAAGAGGGTCTAGAGATCTCATCCTAACTTACAAAGTATGAAGAGCGTTTGGGAACATGATGCCTATAGTTTTAAATAAGGCTACTCTGATGTTTAAATATTAAACAGTATTAAAATATATAATAACAGCTAGCATCGTTCAACCAAAAACCACTGAGATTAAATACTAACATTTATAGATGGGTTTTACCAATTGCTTTTGTAAGGCTCTGTGCCATTGAGTTTTGGCTGAACAATAAAATATTTCCTATGTGTTACTGCTAGGTCAAATTAGAAGGAAAAGAAAAATAATACATTTCTCATTTCTTAGGAAGCCATCTGAACTGATTTGTAGATTTTCAATTTTCTGTTTGCTGATAGTTCAGGCACATCAACTTGTGGAAAAAGGTGCTGGTAAACAGAAACCAAGGTTTGTATTGTGACTATGCAATGGTGCAAGCTACACAAACAACTGCTCCACAGGATCTTCCAGCTCCATCCAGATCAATAAATACATTAATTCTTCCCTTACCTCACTATTTTCCTGCAATTAACTTAAAGCTCAAATTGAAGTTTTAAATAACTTGCCAATGTTTTTTCGTGTTTCATCTTTTATTAATTTCAATACTAATAGAAGCTCAAGATTTTTTTAGATGAATAAACCAGCCTTTTGAAACAAGCCATGCAAACTGAAGAAGTTAACAGAGTTGCTTGTGATTAATAACTGGATTTACTCTCATCGAGAGGATGAAATTAAAGGAGAGACAAATTGTGCACTAGGTTCACACACATAACAGCAAGGTAGAGGAGCCCACCTTGTTTAATGCTTGTTGTATTTTTGATGCACTTTTCCTCAGGATCTTAAAACAAAGATCTGCCCCCACACACACAGTGAACCACCACACAGCATTTTCCCCATACAAAAACATTCACAAAAACACAGTATGTATGTAGTAAATATTTAAAATATTCTTTAGTAAGCTGTTGTTTAGCACCATGTGAAACAACTTTTAACTGATAAAACAGAGGAAACGGATGCAAGATTTTTATTAGATTCATTCTGCTCAGAAGCAATTATATCTGTATAATCTGTTATAAAAAAAAAAAAAAACAAAAAAGTAGGAAAGATTTATATCCCATAAAGCTGGGGGACATTCAGTGACCCCCTCTTCTCCCCAGAACTCCTGCAGCAAGGGCCAGATCTCAGCAGAGCTACTGCCTCATTGCCCCTTTGGCTCCAGCAAAGTGGTATGTTTTTACTGATTACTACAAACTGGTTTTCAAAATATTTTCTAAAGTGCTGACAGCTAGAAACATGACAACCCTACGAGCAGCTTGCAGTTTTCTAGCCAAACAGGCAGGTGGTCAGACCAAGAGGGTATGATAAGTAACAGTTCCTTCAGCCTTCACTTGTCCAAGCTACATAACTGCCATTCGTTCAGTCCTTCCTCAAAAGTCATGCACTCAAGCCCCTGATCCTCCTTCATCATTACTCTCATGATTCTTCTGTCCACACCTGCCTTTAAATGCAAAGCCCCAAACTAACTTTTTCAAGACCCTGTTACATTAGTACTTTACACACTCCAATATAGCTTTTTTTCTTGCTATAGATTAAATACTAATTCAAGTTCAGTTTGTCTTGCCCCTGTAACACACATCCCTCATCTGCTATCCATCAGCTATGTTGTCCTTAGATAAATGTTTCTGCCCAAGTACAAGAAAAACAAAACAAAATGTCAGCTGAAAAATTCTAAGGTATTTCGTATTAGCACACCACTTCTCCAGCTGGAGAGGTAGAACCAGCCCACGCAGGGCACTCCTGGCACACATATTCCACTGAAATTCCTCTGTCAGCCCATTTCACATTTACGATGATCAGAAGCAGCTCACCAAACTTTCAAATACATTCCACAGTATACATTAATAATATCCAATTTCCTTCACTGCTCCACCACACATACATGCATGCAGTTCAAACTATCAGAAGAACCCTCCTGTGCCCAGGGAGTCTAATGAACTCTAATCCCCACCTACTCTAGAAGTTTTATATGGACCTAATAAATATATTATTGCAAACACTTAAGTCAAAGTCAGGAGAGCTCTCCACAGAGGGCAGAAGCAGTTCACATTCTCAGGAAGGTCATCATTGTTCTTCTCTTGCAGGTATTTAGGCTCATGCAGTTGTGCAACTTCTAGCCTACACAATACCACATATGCAGTTTGATGAATAGCAGCATCAAACTACTGGTAGAACTCAGGGCTGATCTTGCAGATTGTCTTAGCATACTGAAACTAATGGTGTCTAATGTTTTCAACAGTATAAAATGTACTGGCTTGTCCTAGCGCTACAGCACATTTGTGCAGTACAAGGAATTCTCTTGCTTTACCAAGCTAATCCAAACCAGTGGGAGATTTATTATGAACGCAAACATGGATGTGGATGCTGCAACAGGAAGGAAGTGATTCAGGCCCCTGTGCGCATGCCTCAATAATATATAAATCTTGAAAACTATTTTAGGCTTATTTTTTAAACAAATATTTGGAATTCATCAGGAAAATGCAAAAAGAACATAACACATTTAAACAATAAAGTGTAATATTATCAAAAGATATTAGAAAACTAGGACAGATTGAACCTAGACTATTAATTAATCTAGCAAGAGACCAAATCCAAAATTCAATAAAGCACTTGATAACAGCAAAACATTTAAGAGTATCCAACACCAGCAACCGGACCAAGAATGGTTAACTATGCCAAAAAAAGTTAGTTAAAGTGGAGATGAAAATGGAAGCTACCAGAGTAGATGGCCATGCTAATGAGTTTCCAATGGCCTAATGATTTTGTTATCACAGAATAAAAGCAAGAAGTCGCCACACAAGTGCCAGCAAATTGGAAGTGCAATCAATAGCAAAGGCAGAGTAAATGGCACACAACAATTCTGTGGCCCTAAGACTCCAAGAGGAGAAGCTACATGAAATGCAGCGGCACAAAGCATAATGTGAAGCAAAAGATCAATTCATGTGATCTTATAGTGATGAGAGGGGACTAGTAAAGAATTTCTGCTATAAGTTCCTAAACCAGAAGAGACTGTGCATATATTAGCAGATCACAAGATGACTGAGTCACCAGCCTGATACATTCCACGATCACATTTTCTCCTTCTGCCTGTATCGACTCAAGTATTTTCAGAAGTGATAGAGAAGCATTAGCGTCTTTGAAAAGGGTGCTGGTACATTTTATATGTACTTCATTTAGAACATGGTGTACAAGACGACTTGCAGGATTGTGTCCTCCCAGGCTGAAGTCTCTATCTTGCTGTAAGATTGACCTGCTCAACTTCACTTTAAGAAGTAACCATGTAATAGGGATGAAGCCAGAAAATCTGCTGTATTGGTATTCCTGCCTTATTCTGAGACAGATACCTACGTTTTTAGCAGTATTTGACCAACCTACTGTAACTTAGCCCTACATATTTTTCCATTTATTGCACTACTGATATCCCTCATTGAGATTAAAGAGAACTGACATTACATAAGGTTTACTTACTGCCTATTACTTACACAAAGTCAAGAGCTGAAGCAAGAAGAAAAACAATGAAAAAAAATCCATCAGCCACATAGTTGAAAACAAAACAATCAAGTTGACTCTGGGGAAGATAAAACAATACTAAAGTCCTTTAATAAAAGGCAACTAGAACAATTTCTGACAGACTATTTAAAATGATGCTCTGAACAAGAAGTTCTGAATAAATAAGTTTAATTTATGTATGTACACTGCACAAGCAATCTTGACTTCCTGAAGTTTGTCCATCATCTTCTACCAAATGACCACAGACATAAATAAGGTGAAAATAATTAGGATAAAAGACTCATGGGGCTGAAAGAAAAGTACAGACAGAGTCAGTAATGAGATGTTAGCCTCACATCTTGCTGTAAATACAGAGGAAGGTATCACTAACCCCAACCACAAAACCAGAAGTCATATTCTTGATCCTGCCCCTCTACTCAGCCCTGGTGAGGTCACATCTGGAGCACTCTGTCCTGTTCTGGGCCCCCCAGTACAAAAAGGATGTGGAGCTGCTGGAGAGAGTCCAGCGCAGGGCCACAAGGATGATCAGGGGGCTGGAACATCTGCCCTGTGAGGAGAGGCTGAGGGAGCTGGGCCTGTTCAGCCTGGAGAAGAGAAGGTTGAGAGGGGATCTGATCAGTGTGTACAAGTACCTCAAGGGAGGCAGTGAGGAGGATGGGGCTGGCCTCTTTTCACTGGTGGCCACTGACAGAAGACGAAATGGCCACAAACTTAAGCACGAACAATTCCACAGGAACTTAAGGAAGAACTTCTTGACAGTGAAGGTGACAGAGCCCTGGAACAGGCTGCCCAGAGAGGTGGTGGAGTCTCCTTCTCTGGAGATCTTCAAGACCTGTTTGGATGCGGCCGTGTGCCACATGCTCTAGGTGGCCCTGCATGTGCAGGGGGGTTGGACTAGACGACCTCTAGAGGTCCCTTCCAACCTTAGGCATTCTCTGATTCTATGATTCTTATGCATATGTTTCACATAGGCTCTCTAAAACATTAGCTCTATGTAAGGGATAATTCCTAGGGTGTAGAACTCTTTCATGGAGTGTATCTTACAAAATCATTAACATGTTTCTTAGAGGACACCTCTGGAATACATCTACTTGAATCTCCATTTTGAAGCATGACTGCTGCCACTATCTGATCTGCTGTGGCTTACTTGGAGGCTGTAATGATTTATAATATCTCAATTACAGCAGTTTAGTTCTCTGTAAGCCATTCCAATGACTACTGCCCTCCCAGTGAGGAAGCTACTGGTCAGTTCGAACCTTTCAAACCAGAAGTGTGGCTGCTGCTGCTTCTTTTACCATCTGTCACTACTGAGAAAAGTTGGTCATCATCTTCGTTGAAGAAGGGATAGGTCATCATTAGATTGTCCCAAAGTTCCCTAGGTCTCATTGCTCTTTGAGAGAATAAAGCCCAGTTCCCTCACCTTTTCCTTCCAGTTTGTGTGTCCCATGCCCCTTAACACACAGGTGTCGCAGAAACAAGTGACCCTCTACCGGAGCTCTGTAGTTTCTCAACAGCTTCTGAAATTGAGGTGTCTGGAACAGCCTGCCTACATAGGCAGTGATGACTGTGACACCTGTGTGACAGACACCAGCGACAGAGAAGCTTAACTCTGTCCCTCGCTCTTTTGGCCACACTCCTAACCCAGTAGCTAAAGCAAACTGTATGCTATGAGACGCTACTGCCTCATTTAAGCAAGAGCATGGATAAGACTCGAATTAAAGTCTATGTTCAAGTTAACCCTGTAGTGAAGATGATCCTTAATTGCGTGTTCCATAAAGCCTTGAGTTGTATCTTGAAGAAAAAAAATATCTGCAGCTTCAACAAATGAGCAACTATAATATATATATGCACATATACACACAGAGCAATAAAGAAGATACATTCTGTTCGAGTTGAACTTTCCCAGCAAATCTGGGCCTTGAACATATATGCACTGATTCTTTCCAAGAGGTACTAGTAGATTATATTTAAGAACAACACTCCCAAACCTACAATGCAAAAACATCCCCCCAAAATAAAGAAAACAAGACACCTCTGTTGTTGGTAGCAGTCGTGGCAAAGCCAGATGCTTCCTGTGGTAAAGCCGGATGCTTCTTCTAGAATTTCTGGTTCTTCTTGCATTTGTCCTCCACCAAGCTCATTAGAGGACAAAATTACTCTGTAGAGTTATTTCACTAACAGGACTGCTGACACAAACAACAAACTGGTTTAACAGGTTTACAGCCTTCCATTCAGTTTCCCAATGTCTACTTTCTCCCTACTAAGAAATACAATAAACTGTTCAGCATATACCTGACTCAGAAGAACAATTTAAGGCGTAGCATTTTACCAGGTTGCACTGCTGAAGTTAACCTTAGAACGGTAATCTTGTACCTTAGAGTGTAAAAAAAAAAAAAAAAAAAAAAAAAAAAAAAAAAANCTAAATGTTACATGAACAAAACAGATAAATATATTTTACCTCCATTGTAATGTAAGAGATAGCCAAGAACAAAGTCTGGGTTGTTTCAGAAATCAGGATCTTCACATTCCACATAAAAGGTTGATCCTTCCCCAAACACCTTGAAATAAGCTTTTCATATTTCCAAGAGATAACACGGAGTCCTAACTGAATCATTCAAGGAAACTAAACCCTGAAAGGATCCACCTGAAGCAGTTTTAAGAAGTAAGACAGAATAACAGTTAGGCTTGGATCCAGAACCCTGCAGAGACTGAACATCTGGAATAGTCTGTGTGTGCCATTAAGGATTCAGTTTGTATCTTGGGACCCATCTCTAATTAAAAGAGAGGTTGATTTCAGCTCAAGTGTTGCCATTATTATCGCAGAACCTTCTAGGAGGGCAGAGGCGCTCAGTGAAAGGCAGAGGACACGTGCCCCAAGACAACGCCTGACTTCGGAGAGAGCTGACGCCTGCCCACGCGGACTGAAACCCTGTGAACTGGACGGTGTTACAGAGAGCAGCTGCATGGGGTAGTGCACGTTGCCTTGGGCAGCCTCTGTCAAAAAGGCACATCCAAGTCTGCACTTGTTGCTGTTAACATCAGCTTTAGATTAGAAGCCTCTCAGGACACGCATCTCCCAGTAACATCCAGGGTAAATATATATAGATAGATAAAACAAAAGTTAAGCATTTCAAAGCAAGAGCAAGAAAATAATCATGAAGAACTTCCTCCTCCAAGACACAGCAGGAAACGCAGGAAGCACCTAGGATGGAGCACCCAGCACCCCATCTTATAAGTGATGACTGACCAGGGGACGCTGGAGAAGCTTTGCTGACATTTCCCTGCTCTCAACAACCTTCGCCAACAAACCCTCAGCAGCCTGCGGCGGCGCCGGTCAAGGCGCTTCACCTCACCGAGGCAGGTTACTGCCTCCCCCTCGGCACGGAGGCGTCCGCCGAGAGGAGCAAGGCAACAAGTGGCACTGCACATATCAATACATGTGCGTGGGTCGCTTATGTGGCCTCTCCTTATAAAAACCTGGGATCGCACATAGGGAGCTGCTATTGGCTACAGCTCATAGAACAGGCAATTCGTTTCCCTGTTACTAAAAAATAGCACAAGACAACAACAACCTTATTTTACTCTTTCAAAACGAACTGAAAGCTCTTAAACATCTTTAACACTACCTTTCCACAGAAACTTGACTACCCTCCAAGATAAACACACTATCCGCCACTCGGTACAAAGCTTTTTGGGACAGAAGAACGGAATTCTGTGCACTCCGTACTGTATCACTACATTACCCTTAACACGCCTCTTCCCTCTCAGACTCTGCCCAGACTCCTCTTTCCTAGTTTGGGGTGTTCCTCCCCCCCGCCACCCGGGGAGGGCCGGGCGGGCAGCCAGCGCTCGCTCCCCTGGGTCATCACGGGCTTTTCCACGGTTTATCACGGGGTTTCTGCCCCATTTCCGCGCCCGCCCGCAGGTCGCCACCCCTCAGCCCGCAGCCTCGGCGGCCGGGGCGGCGCGGGGAGCCGCGTGTCCCCCCGCCCCGCGGGGCCG